>LR750654.1:238987-250834 GCA_902729485.2 Mus minutoides
AAAAAATTCTATCTTGTAATATGAAATAAAAACAAGAAGATTAACTATTAGAGTGATGGATATGTAGTTTAGAAATCACTCAAAATATTATTTACTAGTAATGGAGAAGTAAAGTGTGGCAAGTGGAATTCCATATTATAAATGATTA
The DNA here is from genome assembly GCA_902729485.2 of Mus minutoides. NCBI lineage: Eukaryota > Metazoa > Chordata > Mammalia > Rodentia > Muridae > Mus > Mus minutoides. The sequence goes on from LR750654.1 coordinate 239,136, forward strand.
TTAAACTAAAATTCATATATATTATAATAACATTTAAAGATATTAATAAGTCAATATTAAGATAACAATTAATATATTATTCAAAATGCACTTCCAAGTGTCAACTATAAAACCCACCATTATGTTCTATATCAGTTAAAGAAAGAAATATTTGAATAATATGTGTCAGCAAGGAAGAATATTGAACAAAGAAACATTAAAATACACTAGGAGAAGTGAGGTTCATTGATTAGTGAGTTGATAATTATACATTGTCATAATTTGACAAGTAGGAAACAATTGTTTGAATAGATTTTTATTGTCCTGAGATAAGAATGTCTGAGAAATGGTAGATGTCATCATTACATTCATATTGATTACAGTAGAACTAAATATCACCAAATATGCTAAGAGATATAAACCCAGGAAAATGTTTGGGGTCCTATTTCATAATATGTTCTTTGTAAAATCAGGTCAAATCCTCACAGCTAGTAGCAGAGATTACTATAACACAATTTCACCACAGAAGACTAAGCTTAGACTATCATCATAGTAGATGTCCTTCCTATTCCTATGTAGGCCTTTGTATCCTACTTGAATATATTTCTTTTCTTGTCTTGTGGATTTTCCTGGTATATGTATAGAAAACTTATATAAGCTCCATGTGCATGTCACAGTTTCATAATTTTCCTAAGGACCTGTCTTAGTCAGGGTTTCTATTCCTGCACAAACATCATGACCAAGAAGCAAGTTGGAGGTGGGGGGAAGGGTTTATTTGGCTTACACTTCCATACAGCAGTTCATCACCGAGGAAGTCAGGACTGGAACTCAAGCAGGTCAGGAAACGGGAGCTGATGCAGAAGCCATGGAGGGATGTTCTTTACTGGCTTGCTTCCCCTGGCTTGCTCAGCCTGCTCTCTTATAGAACCCAAGACTGCCAGCCCAGGGATGGTCCCACCCACAAGGGGCCCTTGATCACTAATTGAGAAAATGCCTCACAGCTAGATCTCATGGAGGCATTTCCCCAACTGAAGCTCCTTTCTCTGTGATAACTCCAGCTGTGTCAAGTTGACACAAACATAGCCAGTACAGGACCTATGAAAATCAAGTTTTAAAACACAGAATTTGTTTCTTGTGGAAACGTGGTTGAGGTCATTTTACATTATGCCATTCCTTGTCATGGATGCGAATGAGTAGGGCCAAGCAAACAAAATCACACCTAGAAATTTAAATTTAAATAGGCCATTCTTAATCTATGATCAATATCAGTTTTCCTATTGCTTCCCATGCCCTATTTGTTTATGCTATCCCTGAGCTAGGATCAAGTATGTGCTTCAGCTAAGGATGTCTAAGTCCTTATATATGTATCCTCAAGTGCTTCATTTTATTCTAAAGTATAATCTGCACCTAAGAACTCTGCATGTGGCTGGTTACCTTGCCTTTAGGTTGTGTTCTTGGACAGAGTTGTAGTTCATTGGAATGCTACTTGTATATGGTTCTCAAGAAAAAAAGAACTAGAAATGACAGACAACAGATTTTGGTAGAAGAGGATCCACATGTTCCAAATAAGTGGACCTATACTCATAAAATGGCCATACTGTGTGGCCATTGTGGATTTTAACAAAAGTCTTGGGACTGGGGGGAGTAAAAGTAAGGATGATGGGTGCTTAGAGAAGGACTGGGGAAAGAGTGGGACGTAGTTTTGATAAAGACATATGTATATATGAGTGTCTCAGCAATAACACAATAAGCAAATGTGATATTCCAAATAGTATTTATGGTATTGCTGAAGTTTCCAAAAGGCCGAGGTGGTATAAACTCACTCCCCATGCCCTCTTTCTGGCAATCTATAAACCTAAGGTTGGAAAGTCTTTGTATTTAATGATTTTTTTTCACTTACATAACTTCTTTCTGTTTCCGACATATTCATGCTCTCTCTGTTTCATAAATAAATTAGTAGTTTCAGAGGCAACTCAGTTTTGGTCTATAGACACTGTTATTCTTTGAAAAACATTTTTTTCCCCAAAGGATAGCATGGATCCTCTTGTCCCATTATTTTAGATCTGTCAAGTATTTTGATATCTGGAAGTTCTTCATAATCACAGCAGTTTCTCAGTTCTCTCTAACATGTTGTCATTAAACTGTAAATTAACATGAAAGCGGTGTTGTAATTTGTCAAATGCTTTTACTGCATCTAAGGAGATGATCATGTGATTTTTTTTTTTCTTTTACCTTGTTTATATAGTGCATTAGGTTAATGGATTTTCATATATTAAACCAACCTTGCATTACTGGGATGAAGCCTACTTGATCATGGTGATCATGATGAATGATGGTTTTGCTGATTCTTTATGTTGTTTTCTTTGTTTCTATTTTGTTGATTTTGGCCCTGAGTTTGACTATTTCCTGCCTTATATTCCTCTTGGGTGAGTTTGCTTCTTTCTGTTGTAGAGCTCTCGGTTGTGGTGTTAAGTTGTTAGTGTAAGACCTCTCCAGTCTCTTTACCAGGGCACTTAGTGTTATGAACTTTCCCCTTAGCACTGCTTTCATTCCCACTCTTGGGAATATACACAAAAGATGCCCTACCATGCCACAGGGGCATATGTTCTACTATGTTCATAGTGACCTTATTTGTGATAGCCAGATGCTGGAAACAACCTAGATGTTCCATGACAGAAGAATGGATACAAAAGATTGGTCCATTTACACAATGGAATACTCTATTATTAAGAATGAGGGCATATTGAGTTTTGCAGGCAAATGGATGGAACTAGAAAAGATCATGCTGAGTGAGGTAACTCAGACCTAAAAGGACATGCATGGTATGTACTCACTAATAAGTGGATCTTAACAGAAAAACAACAACAACAGCAACATACAGAATGCCCAAGATACAGTCCACAGAACCCAAAAAAGCTCAACAAGTAGAAGTGCCAAAGTGAGGATGCCACATTTCCACTTGGGAGAGAGAAGAAAGCAATCACAAGTAAGGAGGGAAGGAGGGAGGGACCTGGGAGGGAAAGTGGACAGAATGGGAGGGGTTAATGCAGTTGTAGGAGAACCTAATCTGTTATTGGGTGAGGGAAAAAGACTGAAGCCCTAAAAGCCAGTAAAAAGAATGGAAACAGGCAACCTTAGGAAAGAGGAGATTGGGGGGACACAATGCACCTGAGACCTTGGAGGTAAGAGACTCTCATGTCTAAAAGAAAGGGACCTTAGATGAAATGCTCGATAGTAGGTAGAGGGAACTTATAAAGCCCAACTCTAGCACGAAGACAGGACATCAAGTCAGGGATGGTGTTGCCATCTCACAGTCACATCTCTGACCCATAATTGTTCTGTCTGAAAGGATTACAGGAATGGAAATGGAGAGGAGCCTGAGGAAAAGAAGGTCCAGCAGCAGTCCCAAAGTAGGATCCAGGTCAAGGTGAGGTCCCAAGGCCTGGCACTATTCCCGAGGCTATGGAGCGCTCACAAAAAGGAACCTTTCATGACTGCCCTCTGGAAGACCCAGCAAGCAGCTGAAAGGGTCAGATGCAGTTATTTGCACCCAACCAATGGACAGAAGCAGCTGACCTCTGTTGTTGAATAGAGAAGACTGAAAGAAGCTGAGGAGAAGGGTGACCCTGTAGGAGGACCAGCAGCAGTCTCAATTAATCTGGACTGGACCCCCGAGATCTCTCAAATACTGAACCACCAAATAGACAGCATACACCAGCTTATATGAGGCCACCAACACACACATACAGTACAGGACTCTCGGGTCCCTATTCATTCAGAGATGATGCACCTAACCCTTAAGAGACTGGAGGCCCCAGGGACTTTAGAGGTAAGGTGGGGGAGGGACATCCACATGGAGACAGGGTAGGGTAGGGAGGAGGTGTGGGATATGGAGCAGTCAGGGGATGGATGGGGGTATGGGAAATGGAATATGTAGTGTAAAACATAAATTAAAAATAAAATAAAATTTAAAAAATAAGAAAAGAACAGAAAAAAAAAAACCTCTAAATTTGTTTTATATATGTCATCTCTTACCATTCTATATAATTTGCTTTCTGTTTGTGTGGATTTATTAGTAGCACACCTAAAGGTCCATGGTTCCCTACTGATGGACAATAAATGGATATTTTCCATGAAAAATTTTCCTGACTTATATTTATTTAAGATATGTACACCAATTTTCCCTTATTTCTTATTCGAAAGACCTACACTTTCTATCATTGTGAATATATATTATCATAACGTTCAAAAGACACAAATCCCTTCATGGCATAGCATATAGCACATAGCATATTGTTTTATAGTGATTTCTGACCTTTCCTTTTGTCATTTAGTAGATTATAAATTCCATGCTAACAATGCCAAGTATTAAGTTTGGTTATAATTCTTGGTGCTTCCAAGACAAATGGTAGTGCTAAAATGAGTTTAAAGTGTTTGAGCAAAAGTTAGAAAGAATGTAGGTGTTTAATTCACAATGATATTTTTAAATGCTACTAAAATATATTAAACTGATATTTCAGTTTCATGCTAAGAATCCTTCAAGTTTGATACTAGGCAATCTTAAAATTGGCATTAAATTACATTGAATCAGATCCATATAGTTGCAGACTATACAAGCAGATGTCCCTATGTCCATAGCCAATGTGATTACGCTGCCCTTGACACTTAAAATATACAGGGCTGGACCAAAAACTTATTATTCTTTTATATTTCACAAACTACACTGGATATTAAACCTTGTCCTTGGTTTGTAGAGGAAGAATAACTACTAACTACAAAGACTTTCAGGAGTAAAGGATATTTTCCACTGGACATAGAATTACGAAACAGAAAAAAGGTCAGAAAGATTTAAACTGAAAAATACGGTAAGCATCTGTCATTTGTCCTGGGGGTGAAAAGCTATGGAGCCTTGGTACTTGAGAGATTTCTGTAAGTAGAAACATACACTTACTTACAGCTCTCTAAGGAAAAGTAGCATAAGTGGGAAAAAAAAGGAACAGAAATATATGACTTTCAAGAAGCAAAAAGAGGTCAAAATAATTTTCATACTGTGGTTCTTATTCTGAATTTGATTGTAGCTGAAGTTTATAAGGAAATAAGGGGTTTCTACTATTTGGATGCTGTGGGAAGATGAAGCCAAAGAGGAAATAAACCCAAACACAGTATTCATATCTAATTAATTGTGTTAAAATTGGTAATTATAACATTAAGTTGGAGCAGGCATGAGTTAGTAGGGAAGGTGATAAATGGTGAGATTCTGTAAAGTATACACCAAATTTAGGAATTTGGCATGGGAGAGAAAGGATTCAATGATGACTGACACACACCTACTTATAGTGGATAAATGAAAATAAAACAATTCTGAAAAATTGAAGAAGAGAAATATAGATGTACTTGATGAGGATCTAGATTTTGTGTGTTGGCTGACTTGCTTGGTAAGGTGACAGGAAGTAGGCTATGAGATACCTGAATGACATACCATGGAGATGCTTAAACTTCTGGAATTATTTTAATAGTGAATAATAATGGTAAATAAGGGTAAAAAGACACCAGCTAGGGTAAAAATCATCAGTAACATGAAAGTCCTGAGAAATGGGAGATATCGTAGTAAACTCTTCCCTAGAGGACTCAGGTAATATGTCAAGAACAAACCACACCTTCAACAAAAATATGGAAAAGATTGCCCAAGCAATGAGACCACTCCACCCCACCCTACTCCACAACTCACTGACTCTAAAGCAACAAAACAAAACAAAACAAAACAAAAGACCTAAAACTAAAACTAAAAACTATAGCTTACAAGAAACCAGAGGAAGTTATTGTTTAAAACAATCAATTCTTTGTCCTTTCACCCTTTCATTTTTGTACACATCTTTAAAATGAATATAGGATTTTAAAAATATCAATAAAAATATTCATATAGTAATTCTAGTTCTAAATATTTTTGTTTTATTAAACTCAAAATTAATTTTTAAAGTGCCATAACTATTATTATTATTATTATTATTATTATTATCATTATTATTATTATTAATAATATTTGGTTTTTTGAGACAGTGGCCCTGGCTGGCCTCATACTCAGAAATCTGCCTGCTTCTGCCTCCCAAGTGCTGGGATTAAAGGCGTGCACAACCACTCCCGGCATAACTGTTATTCTTGAAAATTTTGTGGTTTCTGCACCTTCTCTGACTTTCTTCCTGTTCACTGGCACTGGTAAGATGAGCAAGGGCCATGGTTTCTAGACTGCTAGGACATCACCTATTAATAAGTGTGGCAGGGTAAACAACACAAGAAGTCTCAGTTCTGCACAGCCCTGACGGCCAATCATTTTTGATGTGCTTCGCTTACAAACGAAATTGTTCTGAGAAAGCATGGGTTGAAGCCAAATTTTTCTATCAGAAACTGCCAAATTGTAGTTCACCATGAACAGCAAAGAGACCAGAGCTTTTGTGACAAATGGTGGTTGGTTAAACTTAACTGAGGAAAACGATGACTTTCTATTTGCTGGATATGGTGAAGAAGGCCATATTGCAGTAGTTATTACTGGAGGCTACTTTATGTAGCCAGCGTGTCCCTTTTGGCCTTGTACAAAGGAAAGAAGAGAGCAAGATCATTAGTTTGACAATTGAAACACAGCTATTAATTTTCATACTTTGAATAAAAGGGAACATTTTAGAAATGCAAGATTGAAATATTAGAACATAAGAATGGTATATTTCGTGAGAATAAAAAAAGTTATTTAAAAATCTATATTTCTAAAGAAAAAAATTCAAAGAAAGTATCTATTAAACTTTCAATATCAGATATCAGTGTTAACACTTAGGACCAATTCAGAGAGAATCCTTCATCTTTTAAACTACACTTCATTTTATTTTCAGTTTTGAATCTTGAAAGTCCTATTATAAAGTATTCTGTTCTCTAAAAATCAAGTAAGCCAGCACATGCCATTTACGATGACAATAAAATTGAGGAAAATGTTCCAATGCCTTCTTAGTATAGATTAGCACCTTAAAATTCGATAAATTCTGAAAATTATGTCAATTATGTCTATTTAATAACTATAAAAGTATAATAGCCTCCAAAGTACAAATCATCCAGATACAAAATAGGCAACACATGCACACACACACACACACACACACACACACACACACACTCACACACTCACACATATACACACACACACATACACAAAAAACACACAGGGCGAGAGAACCATCATCTATCTACATAAAAATATCTATAGACATCTATATAGATGTCCATATACATAGATATACATAAAGAGATAAATGATAAATAAATAATAGATAAATATAGAGAAAACATGAGATATTTGTGCTCACATAGAAGAAGCAGGCAATTCTACAAAACAGGCATATAACCTGATTTCTGCTCAGATGGACTAGGCCAAACCTGAATCTCCTAGACTATGGTTTACCCAAGACTTGTCTTCCTCAGACCTTGGTCTTTACTCTTGTTTCGCCATCAATATACTCATCAAATAGGAAATGTCACAAGTACTTTACAACCATCTAGGTGACCACTGTACTATCTGTAGTGCCAGGCCACCCCTGATCCAACAGACTAAGATAAACTCCCTAGTCATGCTCCCTATCTTAAGAATTATTATATTGCATATTTTCCCTCAGGAAATAGGACCTATCATTATGGAAGAGGTCATATGTATTTTGAAGAGTTACAATATAATTATGTCTTCAATTTTGTTATAAACAAGAGATTGGATTAATTACTAACAAGAATCCATTTCCATAATCATGGTATACTTAAATATGCCTAAAATAATCTGCCCAGTGTCAGACTTTAGAAATCTTAATCAACACCAACATACTAACACTGACTACTGAGTAGTTTTGAACTGAATTTTCTTTTTCTCTCATATAGATAATAACTGTTGCCCAAGTCTTTACATAGACATATATGTATATGTGTGTTTGTATATGTGTATTTATATATGTATATATGTGTATATATTATATATATTTGTGTGTATAAATGTGTACACATATGCATGTATGTATATAATGTGTCCACAGTAACAGGAAAATTGATTAATACAGATAGCATGTCATTCTATATTTCTGGTTTAGAAACGAATTACTTTTTGGTTCTTTTGTAATAGAAACTGAAATTCTTTAAACATAGAGGGGTTCATTAATTTGGATTATCAAATATTCTATGTCATAACATAGTTACATGTGTGGGTTAGTGTTTTTATCAATTTGGCACAAAGTCTTTTGGGAAAAGTGAACCTACCTGAGAAAGATCCTTCATATGATCTGCTTGTAATCAATCAAGTCTATGGGCCATTTAATTGATGTAGAAAGACACATGGCACTGTGGAAGATTCTGTCGCTGTACTGATTTGTGTAAGACAACAAGCTAATCCAGATATCAATATCAAACCATTGCTTTCCTCCATGACTTATATGACAGCTCTTTGTCTAGGATTCTACATTGTGTTTTTGCCCTGACTTTCCTCAGTGAAGGTGTCTTAGTGTTTTATTGTTCTGAAGACATAGCATGACTACTGGAACTCATAAAGAATAACACTTAAATTAAATTAACTTACATTGTCAGAGGTTTAGTCTATTATCATCATGGTGGGAGGCATGGCAGCATCCAGGCAGATATGACATTGGAGAAGGCTGAGAATTCTACATCTTGATCTAGAGACAGCTAGAAGGCATCTGTTCCACACTGGGCAGAGCTTGTATCTAGGAGAGTTCAAAGCTCAATCCCACAGTGACATACTTCCTCCAACAGAAACACACCTACTTCAACAAGACCATGCCTTCAAATAGTGCCATTCCCCATGGGCCAAGCATTCAAACATATGAATCTCTGGGGGCTATACATCTTCAAACCACTCAAAATGGAATCTTGAAAATAGAAGACAAATAAAATGTTTCTTCCTCAAGTTGATTTTGTTCATGGTATTTTATTACAGCAAAAAAAAAACTCTAACGAAGACATCACACATTAAAATTTTCTGTGAAAGACAGATTTAGCAATTGATCTAATGGTGCTGAAGTCAAAGAATCCATTTCTTGATTATTTTCTTTCAATTATCTGATCTAGAATGTCATAATCAAATATAGATAAGATATGCATTGGCATTTTAAGAAAATAAAGTAATAAGAGAGTAATTAAATAAAGAGATTTTTATAAATTATGATATGGATCAATCTACACTGGCATTTATTTATTTTTTTACTTTTTTCCTTTTTTATTAGAATTTTCTTTATTTACATTTCAAATGCTATCCTGAAAGTTCATTATAACTGCACCCCCTCTCCCCCCGCCCTGCTCTCTAACCACCCACTCCCACTTCTTGGCCCTGGCATTCCCCTGTATTGGGCCATTTAAAGTTTGTAAGACCAAGGGGCCTCTCCTCACAATGATGGGCAACGAGGCTATCTTCTTCTACATATGCATCTAGAGACAGGAGCTTCGGGGGTACTGGTTAGTTCATATTGTTGTTCCACCTAAAGGGTTGTAGACCCATTCAGCTCCTTGGGTAATTTCTCTAGCTCCTCCAGTGGGGGCCCTGTGTTCCACCTTATAGATGACCATGACAATGCCCTTCTGTATATGCCAGGCACTGGCATAGCCTCACTCAAGATAGTTAGATCAGGGTATTTTCAGCAAAATCTTGCTGGCATATGCAATAGTGTCTGGATTTGGAGGCTGATTATGGGATGGATCCCCTGGTGGAGTAGTCTCTGGATGGTCCATCCTTTCGTCTTTGCTCCAATCTTTGTCTCTGTAACTCCTTTCATGGGTGTTTTGCTCTCTATTCTAAGATGGAATGAAGTATCCAAACACTGATATTCATTTTTCATGATTTTCTTGTGTTATGCAAATTGTATCTTGAATATTCTAAGTTCCTGGGCTAATATCCACTTAACAGAAAGTGCATATCAAGTGACTTCTTTTGTGATTGGGTTATGTCACTAAGGATGATATCCTCCAGATATATCCATTTGCCCAAGAATTTCATAAATTCATTGTTTTTAATAGCTGAGTAGTACTCCATTGTGTAAAGGTACCACATTTTCTGTATCCATTCCTCTGTTGAGGGACATCTGGGTTCTTTACAGGTTCTGGCTACTATAAATAAGGCTGCTATGAACATAATGGAGCTTGTGTTCTTATTACCAGTTGGAACATCTTCTGGGTATATGCCCAGTAGAGGTATTGCTGGATCTTCCAGTAGTACTATGTCCAATTTTCTGAGGAACCCCCAGAATGATTTCCGGATGGGTTGTACAAGCATGCAATCCCACCAGCAATGGGGGGAGTGTTCCTCTTTCTTCACATCCTCACCAGCATCAACTGCCTTATGAGTTTTTGATCTTAGCCATTCTGACTGGTGTGAGGTGGAATCTCAAAGTTGTTTTGATTTGCTTTTCTCTGATTATTAAGGATGTTGAACATTTTTTCAGGTGCTTCTCTGCTATTCAGTATTCCTCAATTGAGAACTCTTTGTCTAGCTCTGTACCCCATTTTTAATGGGGTTATTTGAATTTCTGGAGTCCCGCTTCTTGAGCTCTATGTATATATTGGATATTAGTCCCCTATCAGATTTAAGATTGGTAAAAATCCTTTTCCAATCTATTGGTGGCCTTTTTGTCCTATTGACAGTATCTTTTGCCCTACAGAAGCTTTGCAATTTTATAAGGTCCCATTTTTCAATTCTCGATCTTACAACACAAGCCATTGCTGTTCTGTTTAGGAATTTTTCCCCTCTGCCCATATCTTCAAGGGTTTTCCCTACTTTCTTCTCTATAAATTTCAGTGTCTCTGGTTTTATGTGGAGGTATTTGGTCCACTGAGACTTGAACTTTGTACAAGGAGATAAGAATGGATCAATTTGCATTCTTCTACATGATAACTGCCAGTTGTGCCAGCACCATTTTTACTACCTTAGTTAGAGTCACACCAAGGCATTTTATATTATTTGTGACTATTGTGAAGGGTGTTGTTTCCCTAATTACTTTCTCTGCCTTCTTATCCTTTTCGTAGAGAAATAACAAGTTTGAAGGCAAAAGAATTCAAAATTACACAGAAAGAGGATTCAAGAGCAATGAGAATAAGAAAAACAAAGTTGAGAAGACTATTGTTCATGTTACTAGTTGAAATAATTTAGAGAATGCACTTCATTGTATTCTGTGTTTTGGAGTAAATTTGAGTAGACACTTCTAATGGAAATCATGGAACATGATACTCTTTCTTTAGGACACATCCATTTACTATAATTTCCATCCCTTTAAAGTGCTTTTATTTTCTTTCTTTATTCCTTCCTTGACCAAAGTATCATTAAAGACTTTCTAGAGTTTAATGAAAATGAAGCCACAACATACCCGAATTTATGGGACACAATGAAAGCATTCCTGAGAGGTAAATTCATAGCTCTCAGTTCCTATAAAAAAAAATGGAGAGAGCTTACACCAGTAGCTTGGCAGCACATCTGCAAGCTCTAGAACAAATGGAAGCTAAGTCACCTAAGAGGAGTAGACGGCAGGAAATAATCAAACTCAGGGGTGAAATCAACCATGTGGAAACAAAGAGAACTATCCAAAGAATCAATCAAACCAGGAGCTGGTTCTTTGAAAAAGTCAACAAGATAGACAAACCCTTGGCCAGACTCACTAGAGGGCACAGGGATAGCATCCAAATCAACAAAATCAGAAATG
>LR750654.1:251559-287710 GCA_902729485.2 Mus minutoides
CCTAGTTGGCCATCAGTGGGAAGAGAGGCCCCTAGGTTATGCAGACTTTATATGCCCCAATACAGGGGGACGCAGGGGCCAAGGGGTGGGAGCGGGTGGGTAGGGGAGCAGGGCCGGGAGGGGGGAGGATATAGGGAACTAGCTGGATAACACTTGAAATGTAAATGAAGAAAATATCTAATAAAAGTAGAAAAAAAAAGTGCTTTTACACTGATTATTTAATGCTATAAATGTTTCAGAATTTCACAAATATTTTAATATGTTGATGGATTGCAAATTGCCAAATGGATATTTGTTCTCATCACTTATTTCATGTTCTTCAGAGCCACCTCTGTATTAGAATCTAAATAAAGACTCTCAATGCATCTCTCCCATCTCAGGTTGTAGCTTGAGTCATCTCTGAAGGCTTTGATCTGGTAATTATATATGCTGAGGGAATATTCTAGGATTACTTTAATTCTGTAGGTTTCTTGTCTTGTTTGTTGGTTTGTTTGTTTGCATTCCAGATTTTATTCGCACACTCACTGTCCACCCTCCAAGTGTTCCACAACCCATATCTCCTTCCCATCCTTCCATGAGGATGTCCTCACAACCCACCCCACCAGACCTCTAAACTCCCAGGAGCCTCTAGTCTCTTGAGGGTTAGGATCACCTTTGCTGACTGAATTGAGACCCTGCAGTCCTCTGCTCTATATGTATTGGGGTCCTCATTTCAGCTGGTTTATGCTCCCTGGTTGGTGTTCCAGTATTTGAGTGATTTTGGAGGTTCAGGTTAATTGAGACTGCTGGTTCTCCTACAGGTTCACCCTCCTCCTCAGCTTCTGTACTTTAAATGTAACCACAATAACTAAAGTTAAAATCAAGTCAAATATCATAGAAGATTCTGGCCAAATTAAGATACAGGTATATGTTTAGTAAGAAATTACAAGATAAAGCAAAACAAAAGTATTATGAGTCTAGATACTTTCCTTGGGTAAGTCAAGTTGTAGATTATACTTTTACCTATATTTTATGAGATAGTAATTGACATTTGAGGTCCCCCAAACCTCAATCTTACAATATATTTCCCCTTTCCTCAGTGAACTTAGACATATTTCACAATTGGATTGTTACAGCTATTTAATTAACATTGCATGCTATTTTGATTTAACCGTTGTTGTTATGACATCTAACAAGAAATAGTTACTTTATAAGATGAAAGATTGACTTTTAAGTTCAAGAGAAATGGACCAAAGTGATGGATTAAGTGAAATTTATAAATATTATTTGTAGAAAGCAGTAGTTTCATGCACTGTGATTTAGAAAAACCTTCCATGAGCACCTTTTTTATTAAAGATTTTATTTATTTTATATATGTGAGTACACTGTATCTGTCTTCAGACACACCAGAAGAGCACATTAGATCTCATTACAGATGGTTGTGAACCTGCATGTGGTTTTCTGGGAATCGAACTCAGGACCTCTGGAAGAGCAGTCTGTGCTCTTAACCACTAAGCCATCTTTCCAGCCCTCATAAGTTCTTAACAGACAATGAAAACTCTTGATATGTGAAGAAGATATATATTAGGATATAACACACCAAATTAAACAAGTTTCTGTGCTGGAAACATGGCTCAGTCCTTAAGAAAACTTGCTGTTCTTGAAAAGGACCTGAGTTTGGTTCCTATCAGATCATGTCAGGTATTTAGTGATCAACTGTCACTCCAGATCAAGGGATCCAACTTTACCATAGAAGGAGAAACATAGCAAGGATGTTTAATCAGATGCTTATAGTACATCTACCATTTAGAAACCAAGAGAGAATAATAACAACTTTCAACTGTTTTTCACCTTTGTATTCAGCACAGCACTCTACACATGAAAGGATGGTGTCTTAGGGTTTTACTGCTATGAACAGACACCATGACCAAGACAAGCCTTATAAAAAACAACATTTAATTGGGGCTGGCTTACAGATTCAGAGGTTCAGTCCATTATCATCAAGGTGAGAGCATGGCAGCACCCAGGCAGGAGGTGAATGAGAGTTCTACCTCTTCATCCAAAGGTGCTAGTGGAAGACTCACTTCCAGACACCTAGGGTATGAGCATTAAGCCTACACCCACTGTGACACGTCTACTCCAACAAGGCCACACCTCTAAAGTGGTGCCACTCCCTGGTCCAAGAATATTCAAAACAAGACAGATGGTATCATCTACTTTTGCTCTGATTTTGGCCTGTTTCTGGAAGAACCCTCCTAGACATAACTAGAGATGTATTTCCATGGCAATTGTAAATGATACCAAGTTTCCAATGTGCACTAGCCATTTCAGTGACAGATAATAAAAACACAAATAGAAAATTTTAATCCTACCTTGAGGTAACTTTAAACACACACACACACACACACTCTTCTTCATACTCACAAATGTACATACACACATGCATGCACAAATGAATATGCACTTGCACACATTGAACACATAATATTGTTTCTGTGTTTATAAAGTAGTGGTTCTTGATTTTCCTAATGTTTCAACCACTTGATACAGTTCCTCAAGTTGTTATGATCCCTAACCATAAAAGTAATTCATTTTAACCTACTACTTTTATGAATCATAGTGTAAATATCAGATACTCAGGAAATCAGATGTGAGACCCCTAAATAATTCATGACCAACAGGTTGAAAGTCGCTGTTTTAAGGTTTATTGCATTCCTTATGACATCAGTCATAAATCAGCTCTAGTATAATTGCTTCCAGAAAACTTAATTCACAAATATTAGTACTAAGAAATTCTACTTTATCTGTTATCACCATATATCAGAAAATAATTATTCTTCATAAGTAGGTTTTTGATATTTTAATTGTACATTCTATGTTCCCTATTCATTATTCTCAATCCTCAAATTTTCTAACTTTTATCACTATGTTTATGGATCTCAATTTTTTTTCTGAACTAATGCTATGGAGTATTTTGTATAAATGCAGAAAAAGTTACGGGGAAGGTTCAATTGTGTTTTTACAATAACCATTAGCAAATTATATCTTACAGGAAAAAATATATTTTACTTGTATTCAGCATATTTTCTTTTTTCTTCACAAGTCTGGGCAGCTACATTTTTAAATGCTTGCTGGTGTCTGAGTCACATACTTTAAAAGTCTTTCTTTATTAGGTTATTTTGTGAAAATTTCTCATCCTAACCTACCAGTCCTTAACAGCTATAGATGCCATTAAGAGAAAAGTCATCAACTTAGTATTCATGACATTGTGTGCTGGAAAACAAGAAAAAAAATTAATCAGAAATGAGCACAACTCATAAAAATGAAAACTATAAATATTAATCCTCTGAGGCCAGATCCAATTCATTGTATCTCAGTAGGAATCGGTGAATTTAAGGGGAAACTAAGTATTTTCTGCATCATTGAGTAAGGACATTTTCTTCATCATGAAAATAATATAGAACTGAAATCTTAGTATATCTCATCTTATTAAAATAGAATACAATCAGTGAAATCCTCTCAGGGATCATTCATTATAAATAGTGTTGCTGCATGGATACTTCCAATTTCAGATAAAAATAATAGAGAAATTATATTTGAATTTGGACCAATACAAACCAAGGAACAAATTGTGGACCCTTCTGTGAACTGAAGTAGTAAGTCCCAGCGTTTTCAGAGACCAGATTTCTATCATCAGAATAATTTATTTAAATAAAACAAGGCTTCTTCAAAGTTTACCTTTCAATATGGAAAACACAGGAAATAGGTCATCCATTATTTTTTGATGGCTTTTCAAATGTTGAATCATAGCAAATTTGGCTGTGTCATTCATTGCTTAAAATAACAATTATTTCAATTCAAACATTTTGCTACACATAACTCAAGAAGTATTTTTTTATATAAGTATTAGGATTAATAGAATGTATGTTAAAAGTTAATATGAAGATATATAAGGACCAAACACAGATTATTTCCTATTTTTAGGGAAAGTACTAATTACTCAAATGTAATAGGATACTAAAACAGAAAGCATGCAGGAGGTATTGGCTATATTGGTGTTAGTTATTGGGTTGTACAAAATAGTTATACATGCTAAGTATATATTCAATGTCACAAATTACCAAATCAGTTTTGGCACCTGAAGTTTTTATAACCAAAAATTTAAATATTTTTTGGTTACTTAACATGTGTCATCACATTGAGGATTCCATAAAGTAAAAATTATTCTCAGTAGTGACAATGTCCATCTGGTCATCAAGAGCTGGAAACAAATTATCAAAATCATGTTTGACAACCATTCTTTACTTCCCAATGGAAACAGCACATACTTTATTCCATAAATATTATTTTGACATTTTGAAAAATATGGCATACTTTCATGAGGCACTAACCTGTTGTTCTCATGATTTAACAAACAATATTAAGGAAAAGGACCTGATCACTAGTAGGACACATTATTATGTTCTTTCACTATTGAGCACAAATGCTTCTGGGTTGGTGGCTATAGAAGACCATCCACTAAGTTGGTGGCAAATAGTCTTCTTAGAAAAAAAAAAAAAAAAACATGCCAAATACTTTGACACTTTAAAAGACATAAAGACATTCATTTATATGTTGAATACAATGAAGGTAAAAGCACAGACAATTTGAATTGTTAATACAGCCAGAGATACTATAAAATAAGAAAACATTGTACAGAAAATTCAATGCATATACAAAAACAAAAAGTAAAAAAAAAAAACTGAAAAAGAAGCATAAAGAGCATAATAAGGTAGATTTTCTTTTAATTTATTAGCACTCTTCATTTGTATTGTATTGAAAATAGATTCTGTTTTCAAACAATATATCTTGATTCTTGTTTCTCCTGCTTCTGTTTCTCACAGTTGGTCCTCCACTCCCTTCCCTCCAGATCTACTCAATTCTGCCTCTTATTTGAAAAGAATGGGCATCTAAGAGATAACAACCAAACATGACAAAATCAAACATTAAACAATGAATTTAAGAAATTCCTTAGCAAATGTATGCATCTGGATGATATCATCATAAGTGAGGTAGCCCAATCACAAAAGAAGTCACTAGATTTGCACTCATTATAAGTGGATATTAGCACATAATCTTAGAATACCCATGATACAATTTGCAAAACACCAGAACATCAAGAAGAAGGAAAACCAGCGTGTGGCTACTCCATTCCTCCTTAGAATAGGGAACAGAATACCCATGGAAGGAGTTACAGAGACAAAGTTTGGAGCTAAGACAAAAGGATGGACTATCCAGAGACTACCCTACCCGGGGATCCTTCCCATAAGTCACCAAACTCAGACACTATTGCATAGGAGAGCAAGAGTTTGCTGAAGGGACCCTGATATAAGTGTCTCCTATGAGGCTATCCCAGTGCCTGGCAAATACAGAACTGGATGCTCACAGTCATCTATATTATGAAACACGGGGCCCCCAATGGAGAAGCTAGAGAAAGTACCCCAGGAGCTGAAGGGGTCTGCAACCCTATAAGAGGCACAACAATACGAACTAACCAGAACCCCCAGAGCTCGTGTCTCTAGCTGCATATGTAGCAGAAGATGGCCTAGCCAGCCATCATTGGGAAGAGAGGCCCCTTGGTCTTGCAAACTTTATATGCCCCAATACAGGGTAACACCAGGGCCAAGAAGTGGGAGTGGGTTGGTAGGGGAGCAGGGTAGGGGAGGGTATTGGGAACTTTTGGAATAGCATTTGAAATGTAAATTAAGAAAATATCTAATAAAAAAAAAAAGAAAAAGAAAAAAAAAATAAGATGAAGCCAAAACGATCCTATTAAAGATGGACACTGCAACCCAAGAAGAGGAAAGAGTCTCCAGAGAAGAGAAAAGAGACAGAGACCAACTTCTTCTTCCAGTCAGCCATCCCATAAAAACACTAAGCTAATAGCTGTAATGTATATGTGCAGGGCCTGGCAGACTCATGGAGGCGAATTTATTCTTGAATAATCTTGAGTAGAGAAAATAAACCTGCCGATTAAGTCTCAGTAGATTCAGATGGCCATGTTCTTGTGTTGTCCTCCCTCCCCTCTAGCTCTTACCACCTTTCCATCTACTTTTCTTTTTTTTTCCCAACTTTTATTAGATAATTTCTTCATTGACATTTCAATCGTTATCCAGATAGTTCCCTATACCCTCCCCCCTCCCGGCCCTGCTCCCCTACCCACCCACCTGCTCCCACATCCTAAGTGATTCACTGAGCTCTGGGAGGAGGAATTTGATGGAGAGGATGAGGCAGGAGTGGGTTAATGGGTGGAGGAGCACCGTCATAGAGGCAAAGGGGAGGAGGGTAGAACAGGATGGGATGAAGTATCTGTGGAGCGGTAACCAGGGAGAGGGCTATCATTTGAAGGTAAATAAATAAAATTATTACTAAAAAACAACAAAAACTATTCTCTCTCTGTATGATGGCTGTCCATGTGTCTGTGTGTTTGTTCCCATCTTTCACTTAAGGAAACCTCTCTTTCAATGAATGGATAAGTCACTATTATATGGATATTGCAGAATATCACTAGCAATCATTTTATTGATTGTTCTAGACCAGCAGTGTTTGGGTATCTGGACTATCTAGTCTCTGGTTCCTGGTTATGTAAGCAGCGGGAAGTATGGATTCCTTTTCATGGAGTGAGCCTTAAGTTAAATCAGACATTTTATTTATTCGTTTATTTATTTATTTATTTATTTATTTATTTATTTATTGCTCTTCCCTCAAGTTCTATGCCACCATTGCACTGGCATATCTTTCAGTCAGGACAGATTGTATGTTAAAAGGCTGGGCTGTTGGCTTTGCTTCTCTTTGGATAGACTGCAGAGTCTGGACCCAAAAAGAATAGAGTATATCCCCGAGGGCTCCATGGAGGCAGCAGCTCATCTTTTTCACTTTCAGAGATTTGTGTGAGTTTTATTCTTGGGATTGGGGTCCCACATACTAGTTTGTGGAGAGAAAACCTTTGTCATAGCAATAGCCTGGGTTTTTAGCAAAACCCTGGCTTTTCAAGGGACCCCTTTCTCAAAAACTTAATTGAATAAAAGCCACTTCCTCACTAGAGGAAATTGTCACTGGCTCCAAGAGATGGTGCACTGGCTGATTTTATGTGTCATCTTAACAAAAGCTGGAGTTATCACAGAGAGAGGAGCCTCCCTTGAAGAAATGCCTCCATGAGATCCAGCTATAAGGCATTTTTCTCAATTAGTGATCATGGGTGGGTGGGTACATTGTGGGTGTCACCATCCCTGGGCTACTCGTCCTGGGTTCTATAAGAGAGCAAGCTGAGCAAGCAAGTCTGTAAGTAACATCCCTCCATGGCCTCTGCATCAGCTTCTGCCTCCAAGTGCCTGCATTGTGTGAATTCCTGTCCTGACTTCCTTTGGTGATGAACAGCAATGTGGATGTGTAAGTTAAATAAACCATTTCCTCCACAACTTGCTTCTTGGTCATGATGTTTTGTGCAGGAATAAAAACCCTGACTTACACAGATGGGCTGTTGAGACTTGATATCCTCTATTACTCTATCCTAATTAAGAACACCTGAAAAGATTCCAGGAAGTTTTTATTGAACTAGGTTTCCATATCATCGCCCCAAATGCTTATAGATCACACCCATTCCTCCCTGCACTCTCTCCCTTCATCCCACAGCTTGAACATGAAACACACAATCTAATCCAAACTGGCCCTCAGTTTGCTGATCAAATTTATTCTTTCCCCTTAGAAGTTTGTCCTTTGCTGACAGAGAGAATGTGATTGGATTTGTAGGAGACAGGATTTGGGGAGGAATTGGGGAGAGTCGAAGGGAGGAAATCATAAAAAATGAAATATTGTACAATAAAACTGTATAGTTTTTTTTAATGGAGAATTTATTTTATATAGAAAAGCAGGGAGGTGAGGGACTGAGTAAGAGAGGAGTAGAGAGGAGGGCAGAGTATATGGGGATCCTGATGCTGCAACAGAAGTGACAGTCCTGTACTGTGGTGATATGATATTACTTGTCTGTGCTGATAGTGATTTTAAGGCCAGCTGGGATACAGTGAATTCAGAAAAACAGTGTACACCATCACACAAAAGCAGGTTGAGTGTGGTGAAATCTATAGGAGCAATATGCCTGGCATTGTAGAAGCAAAATATGTTTTGTTGTTGTTGTTGTTGTTGTTGTTTGCTTGTTTGTTTGTTTGTTTTTAGCTACTTTTCATTTACTTATTTAGAGTGTGTATGGGAACCATGGTAGCCATGTGGGAGGAAAGCTTTGTGTAGCTATTTTTCTCTTACATCATATATGTTCTGGAGATTGTACTCAAGTCAGATGGTTTGGTAGCAAGCACCTTTACCCATGAATGATCTTTCCAGTTCTCAAAGGCTAATTTTATTGCAATAAAAATTGATTTGATTTAGATATTTTAATTTAAGTAATTTTTCAAAAGTAAAATAAAAACATCTTCCATAAAACAAAACAAAACAACAACAAAACAGAACAGAAAAGACAAAGATGACAGAGGTCATGAATTTGAGAAAGAATAAATAGAGTGATATGGAAGGGGTATGAGGGAGTGAAGAGAAAGTCAAAATGACGTGAATATATTTTAATATAAAGAATAAAAAATAATAAATATCTGTTGATCTGTAAATTGTTGATAACTATTGTCATAGAACTATATTTTGGCTTAAAACTACTTATCTAAAGTTCTGAGTATACAGGTACCACTGGGTCTAAATTATTAGTATATGAGTAAAATAAGTATAATTCTGACAGTTGTATGAACAGAATATATTAAAATAGTATTGAAAATTTATGATTGGCTTGAAAAGTAAAAAATTTAATAATGATAAAAGTAATATCATACATCAGTAGAAGAAAGAAAAATTTTCTTCAACCATTAGTTAAGCTATTATCATATAGAAAATTATACTATCTTTTATTGCACAAACTTTATAAGCCATGTAAGAACATGTACAAAGTTTGGATGAGGTATTAACAACTTAAGCTAATGAAAATATATAAGCTTCATTTTTTACATAAGAATAGAAATGGATGACTTATAGAAATCTAAGAAGCAAAGTGTAGGTTGACTACACAGATATATATTAATAACTATTTTCAGCTTTACCCAAAGAGCCTCTGTATAGAGCAGATGACTGAAAGACACAATAAATGATAGCACCATGTGCTGATGGAATCAGAGGCTAAATACACTTGAATTATTTTATAATGTCAAAGTTAAAAGGATGCACAGAAAAATTCATGTATATCATAATGACACAAATAAACTCTAAAATGACTGAAAATGCACATTGGACAACTGCAATGGTACTAAAGATGAGCAGAATAGAGGAAATGAAAGTCAAATGAAAATAAGCCTTTATGGACTAATAACATTCTTTAAAAAAATCACACTTGTATGGTATTCCTGAGAGATAAAACAAGTAAAATATAAACATAGAATTTTCTCTTTTAACTTAATTCTTTAAAAGCTACAATTTTGATATTGCTTCATCATTGAATATTTCATTTTAAGTTATCTTGTAATAATGATTGGTCCTACAGCTATGGACATTTTGGATTCTTGTAAAGACTCAATGTTTATATGTGACATAATTTACAAATGGGACTTTAGTGAAAGTTAAGTGCTATTTCTTTGTAATATATATGAATTGAATTGGTAAGTTTTGTCTTTGTAACTTTTTAATGAATTAATATACAAAAAAAATTGGCTTAGAAAATGAGGGTGCCTGCCATCCTTTCAGATGAGGTGAGTTGGATCCCTGGTAAACAGAAATAGAAGGAGAGAACCAATTTTAGCAAATTTTCCTCTACTCATATGCCATAGCCCATAAACACATATGTGAGAATGGACACCCCCACATGAAAACAGACACACACATACACACATACACACACCACAAGCACACACATGAGCGTGCTCACACACACACACACACACACAAATAAGTTTAAATAAAATTCCATACCTATCTCAAAAATATTCTTAGGACAATTTCCTACCTTTTATCCTAACACTGTTACTCTGCTTTATAAATGAAACACATTCCATTACATGTTTTATGTAACAATGGAAAATAGAAAGATCTGATGTTAGGTGAGAAGAGAGTTCTGTACAGTCATAGTTCAATTCTTTTCTCTTCATGTCCTTCTTCTTATTCTGTGTTAATTTCTCCAAAAGTCTTGGGTTTGGTACAAGATTAACATATGAGAACCTCTCTGAATACTAACTCATGTTGTATTTCATGCAGGTCCTAACTGCCTCTACCTGTGTTGCCAGTGCCTGTGTGTATATCTGATAAAACAAAACCTTGTTTTCTTCTGTAGAATAATTTATATCTTATCTACCACTATATTAGTAGATTCAACTTTACCAAGAATATGTGTAATCTGGTCTGTGTTTTCCACTTAGAATTATCCCAAACACAAACCACAACTAGCACTTTCTCTTTGCACTTTCAAATTACTATTTCTCTTGTCTTGAACTTGAATTTAGAAATGGCAGAGTCTCTATAGAGGTAAAGGGTAATTTCCCACAAGACCTGGCTAATTTATAGCTTTCAACACACCAATGACCCCTGCAATTTGGCAGTTGCTTCATTAATTCCTCTACACCTGCTCCATTTATCTTGAAAAAAAAAATAAGACAGATAAAAAGGCACAGTCTTTTTCACTGCAGCTATTGTGAGGAACAATTCTTTACCCACTCCTGAAGTAAATTGTGCCCTGCATCCTGGAGAACAAAAGTATGGCACGGAAGACAGACAGTTCTTGTTTGTCACTGAAACTAAACAGAAGTGTCTGAAAGGTCACATATTTAAAGATATTTATTATTGTTATTATTCTTGAAAAGTTAGGCCTACTTAAGGAAGGAGCAGTGCACTTTTAATAGAGGTTGGTATTTCATTCTCATAATTTTAGGATTTGAACATAAACTAAATAAAAAATAATATTTTGGATGCCCTGGGTTATATACATACCTTCATAATTATTGGTATTTAAAGCTGTCTATCAACTAACTCATTACTGTTAAAAATACATAAACAGTTTTCTTTCATGTATTTACAGTATCAAACGATTTATTTGAACAAAATATAAACTATAATGGAATACCTAAGAAGGACAAAATGTAACTCCTACCACTGAGAGATTAATTAAAACAATACATTTTACACTTGATCTTAGCCAAAAGGCCGAGAAGCGATTAAAACAATACATTTTAATGTTGCCGGGCGTGGTGGAGCACACCTTTAATCCCAGCACTCGGGAGGCAGAGACAGGCAGATTTCTGAGTTCAAGGCCAGCCTGAGTGAGCTCCAGGACAGCCAGGACTACACAGAGAAACCCTGTTTAAATCCTCTATTTTGGTGAACTGAGTATAAAAGGTGTTTGCTTATTTTTAAGATCGAATATAATTACAATAATTTTTCCCCTTCCTTCTTCCAAATGCTCTCACACATTCCTCTCATTTCTCTATCAAATACATGATGTCTTGTTTTCTCTAATTGCTATTGAATGAATAATTTTATTTCATTGTTATTTCAACTTCTAAAGATTTGAGTCTATGAAAAAATTGAATTTCTGAACTTGTTACAGCTCTATGGAAAATAAATGTAATGGTGTCATCTTTACTAGATCATCATTTTACCTTGAACAACAGTAAGACAATCAGCTATTGATAGTAAGCCAGGCATTTAAGATTTTGTATTTAATACATGTTTATGTATGCACATGTATGTTACATATATGTATGTGTCTATGATCATGTATGCATATTTATGTGTGTGTAAGTATAAATGTATGTGTTTAATGGGAATAAAGTTAAGTCAGACACATATCTTCCTTTCTCATATTCTTATTTAATGTAGATCATGGAGGGTTCATAGACATATCAGATACATAATTGATTAATTCTTTTATAAAATATATCACTAGTGCTAAAATATTTTAATATGCACAGAAGTACATGCATCATGCATTTTTTTTTTTTTTACTGTCAGTATGTTGCATTTATTTTTAAACAAAAATGTAATTCAAAACAAGTTGCATTGTTAGTGGACTTTCATAAAGGTGACTTTTTTTTTTATTTTATTTAATCTTTTTTATACACTCCAGATTTTACCCGATCCTGGTCTACCATCTCATTGTTTATATATGCATATAACATATTTAAAACTTACAAGTTGATGACCAAGTAAAAATACAATGAATAATATCAGCCTTTAATTACTTAAATTAGCAATGATTTTTCTTCAATGCAGCATGAGGATTTTTGTATATTTTGGTTTCTATTATTTATTTTCTAAATGTTATATATGAGGCAAGCCAAATCTACTGATTCTATAAAAAGAAATGAAATCCATATCTAGTAAATCCTAAATTGTTAGCAAACTATAGTTAATACTGTACTTTAGAAAGTGAATTAAGAATTGGAATCATTGAGTTTAATACAGATTTCTGAGTAATGAAGAATCCTCAAATTTGGTAGCTTAATTTGTCAAATAAATAGTGTCAGTAGTCTTTCTTATAGTCAAACAGTTTCTGTAGTCCTCCTTTTAGAGTTTTCTCAGCATTTTCTATTATTAATCTATCAAATGACATAAATCATTTAATGGCTCTCACCTCCTTAGTCTTTTTTATTCCTCTCAACCCTGTCAATCCCCTTAACACCCTCCAAATTCCTTTCCTACAATTATGGTTACTTTTTGGTTTTTATTTGCTCATATGTTTTGCTTTATTTTGTTGTTATTTTTTAACCCACTAATCTTTACCAGTGCTGGCTCTGTGACCATGAATTTTGTGCTACCCACTGGGTATGGTGGAATCCTTAGTGAGTACACAAAGGAATACAATAACTTATGCTATCCCAGAATCTATCAGAAGCATGTGAGCCCTTCTTCTATGACTGCCAATCTTTTACAGGCCCTGTGAAGATTCACTGATCTTTCCATGAGTTCAGATTGGGTGACTATGTCATGTCTATGGATGAGTACTGACTGACTGTGTCATCTTGTGAGATGACATTTTGAATTCCCTACCCCTGTCTTTTGGCTCTTACCAAATTCATCCTTCTAATCTGTGATAGTCTCTATGGTTTACAGAATTAGGCTATAAATATCCCACTTAGTACTGAGCAGTCAACTGTAATGTAGTCTTATCATCTTGAACAGATTTGAAATTCTTTCTTTTTTTCTTTTTTGGATCAGTCAAGTTATTTATTTACTTTAAATCCTTGTTTAAGTTTCCCTTTCTTCCAGCCCACTGAGTCTCTTCCTATGCCTTCCTCACCTATCTCCCCCTTCTGAAGCCTTCCATGGTTATTACCTAGCTTGGCATGCCAAGATGCAGTAAGACCAGGGATATCTTCTTCTATTGAAGCTAGACAAGGCAGCCCAATTAAGTGTAAAACGTCCACAGGCAGACAATAAAGTAAGAGAAAGCTCCTGCTTTAGAAGTCCCACAAGAAGACCCACCTGTACACCTGTTACTTATGTGTAGAGGGCCTAGGTCCATCTCATGAGTGCTCTCCAGTTGGCATTCAGGCTCTATGAGCCCATATGAGCTCTGCAAAGATAGACCACTCTGATAATCTTGAGAGTAGAATTTGACTGTGTATGAATGTAAATATTTAGGACTAGTTTATTACCATAGCAATTTTGCTACACTGCAGAATTAAGTTATGCCCTAAAGTCTAAGACCTCATCAGTCATACCTTAACTAAGTTTATAGTATTAAGCTTCAAATCACACCAATATTACATCAGTAAGTCCATACAACCTGTGATTTTGGCATTATAGTATGGAGGCTGCACAGCTGAGTAACATTATTGATGATTTTTCTACTCTACCAAGATTACATGCAATTTATTTGACTACAAAAGGCATCCATTAGAGAGAAGTTTCTATTTTAATATTAGTTGTATTGTTCTCTATCCTGCAACCAAGGTGTTTGGTGTCATCTAACAGAAGTAGCATTTAATCAGCTAGTTCTGGTGGGAAACCAGCAGGAATTGCAGGAACATTTATTAGTCCGGGTCCTCCTAGACCAACAACTCATTATAATAGTATTTCTCACGTGGCAGGGGATTTTTAGTAGAAAGACAATATATTTTATGTTCAATATTGTCAAGACATGTAGTATGTATCCTCTCTAATTTTAAAATAAACCATATTTCAAATTAACTAAAAACTACTTATACTTCCATATGACTTAATCTAAGGTGTGCCTGCTTTAATTTCCAAGAGATAATCTAATGTGATGTCTCCTTTCAGTTGGTTTGAATAGTTTCTTTTATGGTGGTGATAGTTGTGTTGGTACTGTGATGGTGCTGCTGCTGTTGCTAGTGGTAGTGCTTATGCTGATGCTGGTGATGCTGGTGGTGCTTGGTGCTGATGCTGGTGATGCTGGTGGTGCTGTTGCTGATGCTGGTGATGCTGGTGGTGCTGTTGCCGATGCTGGTGATGCTGGTGGTGCTGATGGTGGTGATGCTGGTGATGCTGGTGGTGCTGTTGCTGATGCTGGTGATGCTGGTGGTGCTGTTGCTGATGCTGGTGATGCTGGTGGTGCTGTTGCTGATGCCGGTGATGCTGGTGGTGCTGATGGTGGTGATGCTGGTGATGCTGGTGGTATTGGTGCAGGTGCTGGTGATGCTGGTGGTGCTGGTGATGCTGGTGGTGCTGGTGCTGATGCTGGTGATGCTGGTGGTATTGGTGCAGGTGCTGCTGCACTAGTGGTGGTGGCGTTACTGATGGAAATGCTGTTGGTAGTAGTGCTGGTGCTGGTGCTGGTGTTGATGGTACTGGTCATGCTACAGGGAAATGCTTAACTATCACTGGGAAGGGGAATAGATCGACATCAAGGGTAGATAGAGTGAGGAAACTGGGGTACAGGTTGTGGATTAGAACAGGAGACATCAAGTATGGAGAGGAATGAGGTAAAAAGCAGTAGGAGAGAGAAATGTAGTAGGTGGTTGAAGGCAAATTTGCAAGAAACTAGAAATATAAGACAATGGAAACTACCAGGAATCTATGAGGATAAACCTAGGTAAGACTCTTGGAAATGGGGAATAGGAAACCTAAAATGGCTACCTCTTGTAATCAGACAAGACTTCCAATGGAGAGAAATGGGAACATCAACTCAGACACAAAACCTTAGAGCCAGTTTTCTTCCTACCTACAAGATGTGCAGGGCTAAAGATGGAGAAGAAATTGAGAGGATGGTCAAACAAGAACTTACACAACATGAGAACCATATAATGAACCCGAGCCCACACCTGACACTATTAGTGATAATATGTCACACTTGCAGACAGGGGTCTAGAATAACAGTCATCTGGGAGGCTTCATCCAGCAACTGAGGGAAAGAGATGTAGAGACCCACAGTCAAACATTTGGTGGAGTTCTGGGTACCCTGTGGAAGAGGGGAATAAAGGATTGAAAGAGCCAGAGAGGTCAAAGACAGAACAAGAAAATCTACATAATTAACTAACCCAGGCCAATAGCATCCCACAGAGACTGAATGACCGATCAAGAAAAATGCATGGAATGACCTAGTCCCTCTGCACATTTGTTTTGGTGTTCATGTGGGACCACTAACAAGAGGAGCAAGTGCTGTCCTTGGCTCTGTTGCCTGCCTTTAGATTTCTTTCCACTAACACATCTGTATTGTCTAGGCACAATAGGAAATGATGAGCCTAGTCCTAACGCAATGTGATATGCCAAGGCAGGAAGTAAGAGGGAGGAACTGGAGGATAAGAGGGAGGGCAAGCTGGGGTCAGGATGTAAAATAAATAAAATAGATGATGAAAACAATTAGCTCAGATCAATAAACTTGGCTCAGTGATAGCTTAAACATGAGTATACATAATCCTTATATATCACTCATTTGGAGCTTAATAATGAAAATGATGAAAGCACAAATAAGACAGATCATAAAATAAAGTGTCTCATGGATGGCTTCCAACCCATTCCCATTTTTGTCTCTAAGTCGAAGGGTGATAAATTTGTGAAAACCAAGTATTATGAAATTATTTTCATAGAGGAAATAGAGCTAATGTTCTGAAATCTAGAACACCATTGAAGAATGATTCCAGTTCACAGAATGGCCATGAAGTTCATGAACTTCCATAAATTCTCATTAGGAGTTCAAATGCAGAATATAAAGTGAAGGTGTTATGTCATTGCCGATGCTTTCTTTAAATGTAGGAGAAATTTTATGGGACAATGTTCCAATTTTGTTCTTAATCACTTCGACCCAGGGCTTATGAAATATAAATTCAAACACATCATTTGGTAATATATCTTTGATACATGAATAGTTAAAATTAATGTATTTAGTAGAATTATAAAAACCAATAAAATTTTGGATAAAAAAAGTAAAGTAAATTATTTCTCTCTCCTTACAAGATAAAGCACAGGGTTAGTCATAAAATGCACATTTGGTGCCAATAATAACTTTAAACAGGGTGGATTTCAATGAAACAAAAGACATTAGAAATTTCAAGAATATCTTGAGAACAAGTCTATTGAACTTA
This sequence comes from Mus minutoides, assembly GCA_902729485.2. Taxonomy (NCBI): domain Eukaryota; kingdom Metazoa; phylum Chordata; class Mammalia; order Rodentia; family Muridae; genus Mus; species Mus minutoides. The sequence goes on from LR750654.1 coordinate 268,098, forward strand.
TAGTCTAAGGTTTGAGAAAAACTTAAATTATATTTAATAAAATGTCAATGTTATTAATGTTGAGATAAAGTATAAAGTACTTTAAAGTGCAAATGGAACTGACTCACCAGATCTGCTTTTCCATTAATTTTGTGGAAAATTTTATCCACGTATACAATGCATTGTGATTATATTCCCTCCCATTTTTTTCCTTTATATCTTGCCACCTCTACTGACCTTCTTTTTTTATGTTTTGTATCTTCTGTGTGTGCTTATGCGTGTGTGCACATGTGCGTGTGTGCACACACACATGCCATCTGTGCAGGTTTTATGACAGTATCTATACCTGTATTTTGCTATGACTTCAATGGTCATGTATATCCAGAATAAAGTGTTTGATCATGCATCTCCACATCCTCAGGCTGTTGCTGAATATTCTCTGGGCTATATAGACAGTCTTGTTAAGTCTGCATGTCCAGCATTCACTCATTCGCTGCATCTTGACCACCTCCAACTTGGAGTATCTTTATCAACTGTCATGTCATCCTGACTGTGGAAAGGAACCTCTCTCAGCCTTGCTTAGAGACCCTTCAGACTGTAGTTGAAAATTCTTAGAAGACAATTTAGCAAAACCTTAGAGCTCTTTTCTTTGTAATGTATTAATTTAAATACCTTCTTCCAGAAAATTATGAATTTATATTGAAGACCTATGTACTACAGTATTGCTGTCTCATCTGTGAAATAAGAAAACACACATAAATTCAACATCTTGTTCAATAGATAGTTATGCCTAGTAAGCATCCATATACACACACAGATACAAACTTACATACAGAGACCACACAAAAACATACAGAAACACACAGAAACAGATAAATACACATACATCATTAATAGACTTAGGTAATATTGATTGTTCAAGTATCAAAAATGTTAGAATATTTGTAAAAATATGGAAATGCTGGAGCAGCAAAGAGAAAAATAGTCTTAGGTGGGTTTCTGTAACTTTAGTACCTTCTTGAGAGGTTTTTAATTGTGTCAAATGCACACATCAACACAGTCTATGGCAGAGTCATAGCAACGTATTCTTCATAAAACTGATGTTTGGTATGTCTTGTTTACAGAGGCATTTCTATCTTTCTTCTCTCTCTCTCTCTCTCTCTCTCTCTCTCACCCTCCCTCTCTCCTTCCTTCCCTCACTCCCTCTCTCTCCCTCCCTCCCTCCCCCTCTCTTCCTTCCTTTCTTTCTTTCTTTCTTTCTTTCTTTCTTTCTTTCTTTCTTTCTTTCTTTCTTTCTTTCTTTCTTTCTTTCTCTTCTTTTGTCATATATTACATTCTCACTACAGCTTTCCCTCTCTCCACTGCTCCAAGACTTTCTTCCTCTCCTATCTTCCCATGAAACACTGCTTCTCAGCTTCCTTTCAGAAAAATATAGCACTTTAAAAATATATTTAAAAAGTCAAACATTTTAATAATAAATATTTCCTGGTGTGCTGGTGTTCAGTTTTCTTGTCAGCATGCAAGGGGCAGGGGTTGGCTAATCACTGTGAGTTCAAGGCCAGCCTAGTCTACAAATCAAGTTTCAAAGAGATCAAGGCTTCATAGTGAAATATTGTCTCAAAATACATAAATAAATAAGTAAATATATAAAAATTAAAAAAACAAAAGAATAGAAACATGAAAGAAGGAAAACAAAGTAAGTTCTTAGAATTTTTTTGAGATTATAATAGAGTTATAATATTTTCTTTTACTTGTCTTATCTCCAACCCCTCACAGGCACCCCTGCTTGATCATTCTCAAATCCATGGCTAATTTCACAGTAATTATAATTACATGCATGTTTGAAAAGGAAAAATAATATGCCTTTAAGTATAAATTTGCATTTTGGTCCTTCTTCTAGTTGTTTTGTGTTTTGATGACTTCCTGTGAAAGGTTTTCCAGGATATTATTTTCATATTTGAAGTAAGTTATTGTTAACTAGAATTTCAAAGATTCCACTTTGCTAACAAACAAGAAAACAAATAAGAAAAAGAAGCTTGTGGGATGAGATATGACAATGAATGTTTTAGCAGTGCCCAAATTTGTCAAAAACCCAGGCCACTGGAGCATAAAATGAATGAAAAACTTTTGAGATTAACTTGTGCAACATTCTTATCTATGGAAGCATCCAACTGGGTTGATTAGAGGATAAACACTAAAAGCTGCACACATTCAGATCAACTCCACAGGGAATGAAGGATGATAACAGTGATGCCACCCTGCTTATACTTTATAGAAATATAAAATTGTGCTACATGAATGTGATTATCCAAAATATGAAATGACTATTAATTCTATCATTCTGCCTTCTTTACTGGTAGAACCATTCAAAAATTAATAACTGCTAAGAGGTATGGTTGTGTCTATTTTAATAAGGTTACTTTAGGTTTTTTTTTTTTTTTTTTAGGAGTTGCTTTATGAAAGCATGAAGTATAAGGTATATGTGTCTAAGGTCTGGAAAAGGAGGTAAATTTGCATCAGAAATGGAAGCTATCAAAGTTGTCTATTACTGTATGTGAAACTGTAATATAGCTATGATTCTTCTGCTTCAACCTTCCTCAGACACTTCTCCTATTTTAAAAATGTCTTAGAATGACTAGGACATACTTGTTCCTTTCAAAATAGAATTATTTTAATAAGAAAAAAATGTTTTTCTTCTTCACTCCACAAATGTTTCCTCATTTGTTATTCCTACCATTGCTATTTCTTTACATTATATACACCTTATATTATTTCTCCAGAAGTAATCATTAAACATATTATAAGCAGATAAATAATTCATTAACTTTTTCCTCTGGTAAGGTTTTATAATTTTTCAAGATTCACATTCCCCTATGTATCTTAATGTCTACACACACAGAGCCTTTACTAATAGGGCCTTATTCATTTAGAAGAACAATTTCAAACAAAAGGAACTGCTTACTAAGTATATCAAAATAGAGAAAGTCAACGTTGTCTAAACAAATTTGAAATCATTAATAGCACTCAGAAAAGAAAAGTGCTAATAGCTAATCCAAAATAACACAGACTTTAGAAAAAGATAATAGATTAGTCTATCAACATTTCCAAAGGGAGAATTACTTATTCTAATAAGGAGAAAAACAATCAGTCTAAATCTATTTATTATCCTAGGGCATATATGTATATAAAAAACAATTGACATAAGAAAAATAGAAAAATTTACTTAACTTATTCTATTTTGCTTTCATATTTTCTGTTGGTTCAGCTTACCCCCTTTTGAATTTTATGTAATATATTTTGATCAGAAATTTTCTCCTCACCAAACTCCAGTTATATGTACCTTTATAATAAATTATAAACCAACTATCAATTATGTAATTATGTACATGTATGGCACACACACACACACACACACACACACACACACACACACACACACATAATATTCCAAATTTTAGGCAGGCTTAAGCAACTACAATAGAATACAAAATTCTACGATATATATATATATACACACACACACACACACACACACACACACACACACACACACACACACATGTGCAAAGTAGCACTATCTTGATTTGCATTGCTTTGATAATGAAAATGATCAATAGAATTTTGGGGAAAAAAGTTTATTTGGCTTACATATCTAAGGTTATAGTCTACCTATGGCAGCAAAGGCAAGAGGTGAGGCAGAAGCCATGAAACAATGCTGTTCACTGGCTTGCCCTCCCTGACTTCTTCAAGCAGCTTTTGTTATATAACTCATACCATCAGTCCACAACAAATATTGTCCTCAGTGTGCTGAATGAATGACTAAATGAGTTAATGAATCCTGAATCTATCAACCAAGAAAATGCCTTAGGCAATTTTCTACACACAATATGATGAAGGAATTTTCACAGTTGGGTTCCTTTACCCAAATAACTCTACATAGTGTCAAGTTGGCCAAAGGAGATGAGGAGGGGCCACCAGAACCACTGTTCTCTTAACTCTGCACACAATTAATACCTTGTCAACCTGACATGCCAATACAACACTATTAAAATTTTTCTCTTTCCTTGCTTATTCCCAAGGACATATAGTAATATTAAATGTTACAATATGAAATAGTCTAATTTTTCAAAATCCCACAGTCTTTACATATTTCAATACTCAAAAATACAAGGTATCTTCTTTTAAAAGGCCAGGGTTTTCATCTGAGGTTTTGTAAAACAAGAAGCAAATAACATACTTTCTTAGTCCAAGTCAGAAGAAAGAGAGCACAGTCACAATAAAATGAAAGCAAAGTCAAACATGTATTGTGTAAAATGTTCAGTGTTTCATGTCAGGCTCCTGTTCCTTTGGATTCCATTTCTCCAGCTCTACAGCACATAAATTGTGTCTCATCAGTTTAGAAGAGTTCTACGCCACAGCTTCTTCTACCCTTGGTGCCATCCTATGGTTCTATTACCACTAATTTGCTAGAGTATCCACTTATACTTAGGTCATACCTTGATCTATGGTGTCTCATGGCTTCTCACAGTATTAACTCTCAATTTCTCTCTGTGACATCCTTAAGCCTTCAAACTCACTAAGACTAAGGAGACATGTTCTGAGTAGCCAAGTTTGACTGCATGAGATATACCGTTGGTCTCCTTTGAACTATGATTTTTCTGTGTGCTAATCCTGATGGAATCTCCCTAGAATATTTCACCTCGATGCTGATCTCGAAACTTCTCAGCTTCAATTAAACAGCATCAACTCTACAAGTAAATAAAGGTTTCACTTCCGTGGTGCTGTTTTCTTTTTAATCCTAGCTGATTCTTCATCCCAGAACAACATATTCACCAGAACAACATATTCTTAACTAAAATACCAAATTCTTAATTCAAACATCACATGGATGGCCTTTATTTCTGTGTATTGCTTAAGCCATTAAATATTGATCTAAGAGGAATCTTCCCTTTAGCTTTGTAAGATTTGAATATGGTTTTGTTACTATCCTCCTATATTTTGGGATGATTTAAATTATTGCTATGCAGAGCATATTCATCCCCAAGAATGCATATATTCATTATGTAAACTTCATATGACATTAAGCACATTAATCAAATTCTATTTCACAAGTAGTTGTTGTGTATAGTTTTTATGTTTTATGACTACAATTTTCTTATCCTTGTTTCAGTTTATTATTTTATGACTGGAGAACATTTGCATTTAGATAAAGCCTATTCCCAATACTAGAAATTTCTGTCCATTCACAATTTTGTCTGTAGTGATAGACATCAATTCTAAAAATATTAGATAATTTTTTAATCTTTAATTTTTTTTTTACAGTCTAGTCTTTATTCCCCTCCTGGTCCACTCTCTAACAGTTCCTTATCCCATTCTTCCTCCTCTGTCTCCAAGAGGATGTTCCCCTACCATCCCACCAGACCTCCCCACTCCCTCAAATCTCTGGATGGTTAGATGCATCTTCACTTACTGAAGTCAGACCAGGTAGTCCCCTGCTGTATATTTTATTTTGAACTTAAAAAAAAAAAAAAGTTCTTTCCCCATGTCCAGGATTCCTTCTTCCTGTGACATATATTGTGTACCTTTGGGTCTGACAACCTGCCTTACCCTGCAGCTATTTCTTGGTGAATTGTGTTTGCAGAACAACCCCTGACTTTTGGAGCACATTTGAAGTGCTCAGTGTTGTCAGAAGAAACTAAAAAAAAAAAAAAAAATAGTAAAAATAAAACTCAAACAGCTGTGGAGCTCTATGAAGGATTCCACAGAAGGAAGTCTGGCTTTGTTCTATTCTTCCCCAAGCCATTGTCCCTTTCACTTCTCGATTTTTAAAAATAAATTTACCCCACAGGGTTCTTTCTCACATCTGCCTTAGGAATATAAGACATAAGAGCATGACCCAAGCTTCCATTTTCCCTCTCTTCTGTTTTGGGAGAGCTCAGTGAGTTGGTCTCTGTTGTTTTATTTATATGATTGGTTTGAAACAACGCTTCCTTTTTTTCCCCTATTTTGAGAAAAAGAATAAATATATTACATCAAGCACCTAATCAGACAAATATAAAACTAAAGCATGGTTGTAACTTGTTTTCATGAGGGAAAGGACATAGAAGACAATGAAGAATAGATTATCAAACATTACATAACTTGTTTTAAGTCATTGTTCTATGCTTTCAATACTATTGGATTACATAAAAATGTATAATAATAGTCTAAAACCATCTATAGCTGAATATTCCATACAGCTTTCAATGTTTTTATAAAGTGTTTATTACTTTATTTACTGATAATGGTTTTCATTGAACTGAAGTGCACACTTTAAAACTTATTTTTTAATGGCTATCACATAACTGCTGTCTCTTTCATTCACCTTTAATGTAGGACTGCATTGATTTCTATACTAAGCACCAACAAAGGAAAAAAAAATGAGGACCTTAAGTCTTTGAAAAACATCTGTTATGAGGTGTACAAACTGTGCAAAATTTTATCCTTTACCTCCCGAAGCAGAGACATTAATGTTTCATGTAATTGCACTTGAAGATCAGCAAATGTCCTCTGGAAGGGTAAACTGATAACATCTACTGTGATTCTCACTAAATGGACTCTATTTTGCTAGAGGAAATGCTTCTATGCAACTGTGGACCTTGGGTAGGATTCTGTGAGTGTGACCATGGTGTACAGGTGTACTGCAATGGCCACTTGCAACTCACTCTGTCTTCAAAGAACTTTATCCTGCCCCTGTCATTGCTTTCATAAATTTACAAAATTCTGCATTCCTGACATCAGTTCTACTGATCTCATGGCATGAGAAATTTAAAATATTGTAAAGTCAGAATGTGTTTTAAAGAAAAATAGAAAGAGAATGCGATGCTTATAAGTGGAGTAGCTCTTGGTTAAAATGGGTCCAATCACAATCAAAGTACTTACACATAAGCAAGGTCTTTACAACTACCTTTGTACTATACTACTAAAGTAGTACCCTAACTTTACTCATATTGGTTTTCCTTTCATGCGGCTTTAGCTTCTGCTGGAGGTAATTTACTTAAGTCTACAGTACATATTCTCCTACTAAATTAGTGCTTTAAAACCAACTGAAGCAACATTTGTTCCAGTTTCTCCACTTTGAAATTTTCCTGACTGAACAGGTCTGATCTCCTTGGTTGATCTCTTTTTTTATGTTATTTGCTTCCAGCAATTTAAAATACAGGACAATATCTCATGAGTTATTTTAAAGAATCTAGCATACCTAGTATGTGTGCACACACATGTACACATACATTCTACATATATGATTTTTTTTTTTTTTGAGACAGGGTTTCTCTGTATAGCCCTGGCTGTCCTGGAACTCACTTTGTAGACCAAGCTGGCCTCGAGCTCAGAAATCTGCCTGACTCTACCTCCCAAGTGCTGGGATTAAAGGCCTGCGTCATATGATTTTAAGATGTCGATTTGTTCAAAAAAACTTTTTAAATTCCTACTTTTAGTAATCATTGCTTAGAGACTTGTTTTCTTACCAAAAAGTGTTCTTATCATTGTGTGTGTGTGTGTGTGTGTGTGTGTGTGTGTTTATGTGTGAATGTATGCTTTTTGTTTGTGTATCTGCACCTAACTGCACACATGCATTAATGGAGGTCAAAGGTCCTTGTCCAAAGCTTTCTCTTTTGTTTTTCAGTGTTTGTCATGGCAGAAACATTTACTAAACCCATAAGTCACTGATTAGCTTAGACAGTCTGCTAATAAAACATTAGGGATCCTCCTGTCTCTGTCTCATTGCAATGGCATTATAGGGACACATTGCCACACAAGGATTTTCAAATGGTTGTGGAGATAAAATTCACATTATGCTTATATAAAAGAGGACTTTGGAGACCCCAGCACCGGGTCACCTTGGTCCACAGAGTCAGTGGACACCCACGGTCCCTAGAGGACTCTCCAAGTGATCTTAGGAACACTGGTGAGCAAAACAAAACATCTGTTCCAATCCAATTGTTATGGGCCTGTGACAGCAGGTACAAGGACACCAGAGCCCTTCCTGACCAGAAGCTCAGGTTCCTTTTGATCAGTTCTGTTTTTACCTTGGTTTCAAACAGAACAGACAGCTCCTCGGTCCTCAAAGGAGACACCACTTTTAGGCACTCTAACATGTCCAGGATCTTAGGACAACAAGATCCCAGTGTAACAGGAGCTGGGTCAAACCAGTACTTCAGGGTCTCAGAGGAACTGAGGATCCTGCAATACCTCTCCTGGGCATATAGCCAGAAGATGTTCCAACTGGTAATAAGGACACATGCTCCACTATGTTAATAGCTGCCTTATTTATATTAGCCAGAAGCTGGAAAGAACCCAGATGTCCCTCAACAGAGGAATGGGTACAGAAAATGTGGTACATTTAAACAATGGAGTACTACTCAGCTATTAAAAACAATTAATTTATGAAATTCCTAGGCAAGTAGATGGATCTGGAGGCTATCATTCTGAGTGAGGTAACCCAATCACAAAGGAACTCACATGATATGTACTCACTGATAAGTAGATATTAGCCCTCAAACTTAGAATACCCAAGATACAATTTGCAAAACTCATGAAACTCAAGATGAATGAAGACAAAAGTGTAGACATTTTGCCCCTTCTTAGAACTGGGAACAAAACACCCATGGAAGAAGTTACAGAGACAAAGTTTAGAGCTGAGAGGAAAGAATGGACCACCCAGAGACTGCTGCACTGGGGGATCCATCCCATAGTCAGCCACCAAATGCAGACACTATTGCATATGCCACAAGATTTTGCTAAAAGAACCCTGATATAGCTGTCTCTTGTGCTTCTATGCCAGTGCCTGGCAAACACAGAAGTGGATGCTGACAGTCAGCTATTGGATGGAACACAGGGTCCCCAATGGAGGAGCTAGAGAAAGTATCCAAGGAGCAAAAGGGGTCTGCAACCCGATAGGTGGAACAACAATATGAACTAACCAGTACCCTTACAACTTGTGTCTCTAGCTACATATTTAGCAGAAGATGGCCTAGTTGGCCATCATTTGGAAGAGAGGCCCCTTGGTCTTATAAACTTTATATGCCCCAGTACAGGGGAACACCATGGCCAAGAAGTGCGAGTGGGTTGGTAGGGGATCAGGGTGGGGGGGGGGGATGGTATGAGGGACTTCGAGGATAGCATTTGAAATGTAAATGCAGAATATACCTAATAAAAATTGGGAATAAAGTTTAAAAAATTACTTATAGATCCTCGTATATCCATTTTATAGATGAGCAAAGAAGCTGAAGCACTAAACATCAGAGCAACAGCTAACGAGCTGATGGCTTGTACATAAGGCGATGTTAGGCGGCCACATGAGCTATATCCTGACCCCCCCTCCAAAAAAAAAAAAAAAGAAAGAAAGGAAAAGAAAGAGCACTTTGCAACCTGAGCTATGTTCCATGCCAAACAACTCTTAAACATTGCATATAATTGCATGTATTTTCTCTAGCTATCTTATATAACTTCAACTGTATTTTGTAACACACAAACTAAACAGTATCTGTTTAATCATATATGATACACAGACAAAATAACCTTAAAGGGAAATTGGTATCTGGTTCAACAATGTTGTGCTTTAAAATTGGGTAAGCAAGGTTTCATAGTAATTTCAAATAACACTCCAAATATCACTTATAACAAGCAATACCACTACTAATATCTATCAAGACAATGAAGCAGGTCTTCTGTGTGAAACAGTTGTGTTTTTCATTCATGCATGCTGATCTGATTTTGAATCTCCAGAATGCATATAAGCCAATAGTAGTAGTTTCTTTCTTCTTATAATTAGATATTTTCTCTATTTACATTTCAAATGTTAACCCCTTTCCTAGTTTGATCTCCAAAAATCACCTATCCCCTCTCCTCCCACCCCCTGCTCCCCAACGCACCCACTCATGCTTCCTGGCCCTGGCATTCCCCAATACTGGGGCATAAAACATTCACAGGACCAAGGGCCTCTCCTCCCATTGATCGCCCACTAGGCCTTCCTCTGCTGCATATGCAGCTAGAGCCATGAGTTCCACCATATGTGTTTTCTTTGATTGTTGGTTTAGTCTCTGTGAGCTCTGAGGGTACTGGGTAGTTTGTATTGTTGTTTCTCCTATGGGGCTGCAAACACCTTCAGCTCCTTGAATGCTTTCTCTAGCTATTTTATTGGTTACCCTGTGCTCTGTCCAATGGATGGCTGTGAGCATCCACTTCTGTATTTGTCAGGAACTGGCAGAGCCTCTTAGGAGACAGCTTTATCAGGCTCCTGTCAGCTAGCTCTTGTTGGCATCCACAATAGTGTCTGGGTTTGGTGGTTGATCATGGGATAAATCCCCAGATGGGACAGACTCTGGATGGTCATTCCTTCAGGCTCTGTTCCAAACTTTGTCTCTGTAACTCCTTCCATGGGTATTTTGTTACCCTTGGTAAGAAGGATCAAAATATCCACACTTTGGTCTTCCTTCTTCTTGAGTTTCATGTGTTTTTCACAGCATATCTTGGGTATTCTGAGCTTCTAGGCTTATATCCATTTATCAGTGAGTGAATATTATGTGTGTTCTTTTGTGATTGGGTTACCTCACCTAGGACGATATCCTCTAGTTCTAGGCTTATATCCATTTATCAGTGAGTGCATATTATGTGTGTTCTTTTGTGATTGGGTTACCTCACCTAGGACTATATCCTCCAGTTCTAGGCTTATATCCATTTATCAGTGAATGCATATTATGTGTGTTCTTTTATGATTGGGTTACCTCACCTAGGATGATATCCTCCAGATCCATCCATGTGTCTAAGAATTTCATAAATTCATTGTTTTTAATAGTGGCATAGTACTCCATTGTGTAAATATACCACATTTTCTATATCCATTCCTCTGTTGAGGAACATCTGGGTTCATTCCAGTTTCTTGCTATTATAAATAAGGCTGCTATGAACATAGTGGAGTATGTGTCCTTTTTACAAGTTGGAGAATGGCTAATATCAAAACTCAGGTGGCAGCAGTAGTGGTAATTCCCACTCTAATTCTTGTGCTTTCGATGTAGAAACAGAAAAATCACTCAGAGCTTACAGGTTATACTGGCTGCTATGCTGTACACAAAAATGGACAGCAAAGAACTCAGCCCTAATAATGTGGAACGTGATGCCTCTTGTGATCCAAGGTTTCCTCAGATCTCCTGAAATTCTCTTAACATGTAATTGCCTGCATCCACAATTGAATAGGCACACACACACACACACAGACACACACACACACGTCCATGCATACACACACACATACATACAACATTTACATTGAAAGAAAGATTTTTAAAAACTAGATAACAATATAATGTATTAGATATGTCACTTAGTAATAAACTATTCCTCAGATAAGACTCTAGAATAGCATTGGCTTTAGCAACAAAGTCATAGTAGATAGCTTTCCTGGAATAAGGTGTTGTCTTATGACATATAAAACAAGCCAAACTTCTTACTGTATTATTAATATTGTTTTGTTCTGTATAAAACACATGAAACCACTGAGTCAAATTTCTACCTTTTGAAACTTATGTTTTAAATTTAATTTAATATTCATTGAGCTAAATGCTAGAAATGGACAACAATGAAGCACCACCTCTATGTCATTTGAAAGTTAATTATGGGCTTTACTTAAAATTTAGACTGTAGTTTGGGGAACTTTGAGTTAAATAGTAGCAATTTTTCTTCTTTAACAAGAGAGGTGACCTCAGCCTTCAGTGCTTGGAGGAAACATTTAGCACAGCAAAATTGCAAGAGCATCCCAGGAGAAAATGAACTGCCATTGATACCAATGTCCTTTATAAAATAGGAACTTCAAAACACATTTTTCGCTTAGTGAAAGAATGGAGATAGAACTGATTAACTGCAAACTAATCAAAGACTTGGCCAAGAGACTAAGTGCTCGAAGCTCAAAGCCTTTTCAAACAAAAGTAATCAGCAACCTGCACCACACTAATGACTTTTATCATAAGACTGAACTCTCTACTCTTAATTGATGCCATTATTTCAAGATATAGGCTGTCCTTAGCAACCATCTATTGCACTATTTATTTTTCATATATAATGGCAATAGTATAGAGTTCTAAAGACCTGTACTACACCATAATTTATCATTTGTAAATCTCAGAGGATGCTAAATGTGATAAACATACCATAGACACACATACACACACACACACACACACACACACACATATACACGCACCACACATATACACATGCATTCACACAAGCACACATGCACGCCAAAATCAAAGTAGAAACAAAGCAATACTGCATGTATCTGAAAACTGTATAATGCATAAAAGCTGCTTATAGCCTCAATTTAAAAGATATTATCTTCAGCTTTGAGTGCTAAAATCTCAGCACAGGTTTTGAATATCACCATTACAACTAACAGAGTCAAAACAGAATGACTTAATGGATCTTCCGTATCCATATAAAAACCTCACAGGGAATAAATGCAACTACAGCCTAGATTATTCTTGACAAAAAAAATATTATTTGCTTAAAATGATGATATCAAGTAATCCAACTCTATTTGTATCCTCTAAAAACTACATAAAAAGTAAGGAATACAAGATTAAAAACATACTTTTATTAATTAAATTATTTTATGATTTTATGTGTCGATAGCATATTTCAATTATTTCCATTAAAATTTAGTTTTTATTATTTGACAGTTTTTACATTTATATTATGAATTTCAGTCATTTCATCCCTGCTCTCCTCTCTCACATGAACTTATTTTCAAGAAGTCTCTCACCTATTGTAATATTTTACTTTTATGTGCGTTACACTAAGTTTAAATATAATTTATTGGTTGAGTGTTGATGAGTGGTGATTCATGGGGCAATAGCAACTGATCATTCACTACATCACTGAGGCAAATTTTACCATCCCCACAATCTACTGACTCTTAGGAAGGGATATATGTACATAGCACCAGCCTCATCGTTGTTGGAAGGTTGATGGAACAGTTTTGTGTAGGTATATGCACAACACAGCTGCAAGTGTTCACAAGGATATCGTATAACACTCCTTTGTGCTCAAATGTCTTCGTCATCTTATTTTTGTGATGTTTGCCGAGCCTTGGAAGGGTGAACCAGCTTTTACACAATGGCCGAGCACAGCATGATCACTTAAGGTGACATCTTTTCCAGTGATGGCTTTGTGGATTAACCTGCACTTGCTGAAATAGGAAGCTTCCTCAATTAAGGCTGCAGGCAGCAATAAACTGTGAGGATACACTTGAATATTTAGATAGCCATTTGACTTCAGGATCACTTAGCAAACTAATAGTAGTAGGTTCCCCTCTCAGACTTATGACCTGTCAACCAATGGTATTGATCAAGATTACAGCACCAGGTATGTGCTCTCGTCTCTTGATCAGCCCTTAGAACCAATCAGAATATGATTGCTCACCTACTCCTAATAACCATAGTACTAATGCACTAGAAGGCACATTCTGACAGACAAGTCATTCTTGTAGCTTCCATGAAGGAATTTAGCCCATGATCATTAGGGATAAGGCTATCATTTTTATAGTGATGTGCTCATTATAAGTTACTAATTCTTTAGTAAATAAATTGCAATAATTAAACAATGTGGATTTCACACACCTAAGAAGCCTGCATGAGGGAGGTATACTTTTCAGGAAGAAGAAATGTTTCAGTGTGAGAAAAGAATAGGGAAAGTCAATGGTGGGTAAAATGACTAAGGAACATTGCATACATGTATGTGAGTATCAGAGAATAAGAAAAAAAATTATCCACTAACAGGAAATTGGTAAACTTTATGAAAATTAAGAAGTTACAATTCCTTATAGAATGATTCCTATTGATTACAATAAAGCTAAAACTTAAAACAAAACAAAACAAAACAAAACAAGACACTCCTAATACGTAAGAAATTTTAAGCTTCCTCACATAAAACACATTTGGCATATTTACTGCTCAATAAACCAAATGCAATTTATGATTCTTCAAATCATTTCAATAATTGATTAGATTTGATCTAGCTATGGCTTGGATATTGTTGGGGAACTTGCAGGATCTACTGCTAAAACCACAAGACGCTTCATGTGCAACATGAAGTAATCCAATACACATCATTATTGCAAGTTCAAGGGCCTATTATAAAAAAAAAAACAAATATTATATTATTCTATCTATACACAATACATACACAATGCTTAGTCATCTCTAGAAACAGAAAGTGGGTAGTGAGTTTCGGAAAGAGAAGCTTGGGAAAGTTTACTGTGTGATGATTTATGGATATAGAATTTCAATTGGAGAGATAATAAAATGCTTAATAAGTAATCGTGGTCACATGGTTCTTACTCTTCTATTACATTGTCATGGTCTCTTTCCTATGGGTTCTTGAAACTATAGCTAGCTGCATCCTAACATTTTGAAATACAAAGTTTTGAAATATCCATGCTTAACCCTGCATGATATTTAACTTGCATACAGTTCTAAGTGCCAGGATTAAATCCTGCAACATCCTGATTCAGTCAGTGATATGCAAGTCACCCCTTCTCTCTGATTATCTTTTTCAGTGCTCCCTACATTACTCACTTTATAACATGTTCAGTTCTTCTTACACCACCTATCTTGGTACTAGAGTGCCTGGTTTAAACAAGTTCTTAGTTTATTCAGTAAGGATCCCAAAGTACAAAAGAGGTCCCGGGACATAAAACATAGAGAGTCAGATTGATTGTGGTACTCTGTGGCAGCAGTGAAGAGGGAATTTTTTTGATTGTTTGTTTGTTTGTTTGTTTTGTTTTTCAGGGTGCCATAGGTTTGCCTGGGAGGTCTGAAGAGACCTATGTTTTTATTTTTTTGTCTGAATCTGCTTTGTAGAACAATCCCCGAGATAAGGCGGCAATGTAAACTAGGAGGGAGATGTGGCTGAAGCTTTCCAGCCAAGAAGAAGCAGAGAACACTCCTGTGTAATGTGGAGTGTGCATATCTTCAAGGATCTTTCTGGAGTCACTAATAGGAATGACTCCCTGATAAATAACAGCTACTATTGTATACTGAATATGATTGAACTCCACATTTAAATGAATGAATTATCCTATATGAATTTCATCTCAATAAAAGTCTTATAAAAATAAATATTTAGGAACTATACATTACATATAGGAAACATTTCTTCACATATGAAACAGAATAAAGAAAATATATCTACTTCATCCTAGACAAAATATTAGTTGCCTACTTAGAACTGATGTTTATATTGAGAGACAAAAAAAAATGAAGGTTCAAGGTCATACATTAAAGTGCATGGGAAATTGTGACATTTAGTAACATTTTCTACAAGGTGACACGTGCACTCTACCACATCTAAGTCACTATAGTAAATTCTCTTTTGGCCACTTATTTGGTCATGTAAAGGCATTATGTAGTTAAACAACATTAAGATTGTTTATTTAGGCTTTTCTTTTATTGAACTGAAGCTTCTATTTTATACTAGTTTGAAAACATAAGAAAATGGCTTTTGGTTGATGAAAATTATTCTGGAATCTTCTCATATGCTTGCATTTTAAAACATTATTATTCACAAATTCTTGAAAATTTGGAAGTGGGAATAGATGCGTTATAGCACTGCACACAGACAACCAAGGAAATATCATTTATTTTATCATCATGTTCTCAGAAAGCTATATTTTATACTGATGTATAACCATAGAAATATGCTTTCAAAATGATGTAAGAAAAACCCGAAGGCAAGTTTGTCATGATTAAAAGGACAAGGGAGTACAAAACAGAAAGGGAAACAAGAGTCATAAATGGCGGTTGACACACTTTTGTAGTATAAATTTCACTGGGGTATTTACTAAATTTCTATAAAATAAGTTGTTATTTAGAAAAACCAACTATTATGTATCAGATAAATCAAAACTGTAAAATTTATTTATTTGAATGCAAAGTTGTTTTCCTATTTAAAATAGACATAGTCTTCTAATGCTCTAATTCAATTTTAAAAGAATTAAATAAATATCCATTACAAGTATCCAAATGTCATTTAGAATTTTTCAATTAAACTTATAAAAAGGAAAATAAATGTTCCCAGATTTTTTTATATATTTTTTAAAATTTTAATGTATTATGCAACATATAATGCTTACAGCAACATGTAAAATATACCTGGGATATGACAATTATTATTGTTAATTATTAATCCTTTGATAGTTTTATGTGATATATTTTGATCATATTCATTTATATTCAACTACTTTCCCGCAACTCCTTCTAGACTCCTTTTCTACAAGTGACCTACTAAAGGACACACTTTTTTTTGCCATCTACTTTTTAAAATTTAATTTAATTTAATTTTTAATTTATTTTTTTACACTCCATATTCTATTCTCCGCTGTGCCATCCACCCTCAGTCTGCTCCATATCCCACACCTCCAACCCACCCTACCCCTTCTCCATTTGGATGCCCACCCCTACCAGAACCTGACCTCTGAACTCCTTGGGGCCTCCAGTCTCTTGAGGGTTAGGTGCATCATCTCTGAATAAACACAGACCCGGAAGTCCCCTACTGTGTGTGTTTGGGGCCTCATATCAGCTGGTGTATCTCTGACCTATAATTGTTCTTGTCTGAAAGAATTGCAGGGATGGAAATGGAGAGGAGCCTGAGGAAAAGAGGTGCAGCTACAGGCTCATAGTGGGATCCAGCTCAAGAGGAGGTCCTAAGCCCTGACACTATTCCTGAGGCTATGGAGCACTCACAAAAAAGGACCTATCATGACTACCCTCCAAAAAACCCAACAAGCAGCTGAAAGAGTCAGATGCAGATATTTGTACCCAACCAATGGACAAAAGCTGCTGACCCCTGTGATTGAATTAGGGAAAGATGGGAAGAAGCTCAGGAGATGGGTGATCTTGTAGAAGGACCAGCAGTCTCAATTAATCTGGACCCCCGGGATCTCTCAAACACTGGACCACCAGACTGCATACACCCATATTTTTAATGTACAGTGTGAAGTTATTTTCTGAATTTGGAGCTTTAGGTTAAGTGTGAAACAAACTGAAAAACACCATAAAAATCACGGTCAGCTACTAGATGGAACACAGGGCTCCCAAGGAAGAAGGAACTAGAGAAAGTACCCAAGGAGCTGAAGGGGTCTTCAACCCTATAGGTGGAAGAATAACCATGAACTAACTAGTACCCCCTGGGCTCACGTCTCTAGCTGCATATATAGAAGAGGATGGCCTAGTTGGCCATCAGTGGGAAGAGAGGCCCCTAGGTTATGCAGACTTTATATGCCCCAATACAGGGGAACGCAGGGGCCAAGGGGTGGGAGCGGGTGGGTAGGGGAGCAGGGCCGGGAGGGGGGAGGATATAGGGAACTAGCTGGATAACACTTGGAATGTAAATGAAGAAAAACAAAAAAAAAAAAAAAATATTTCTAACAATAAATCACTTTGTACAGAGAATGGGGTAATAAAGTATCTCTTCATAGAATCATATCTAAGTAAAATATTTGATGTCTTTTTTAAAAAATGAAAGTAAATTGATATCTTAGGCAAATAGATTTAATGAACTACTTGTTGTTGTTGTTGTTGTTGCTGCTGCTGCTGCTTGTTTGATTTTTGTTCCTCTAATTCTTTACTTGTTCCTAAGAATCTCAGATTTGACCCAGAACTTTGGTCTTGTTAGGCAAGCTTTCTTCCACTAAGCTTTTGAAATTCTTTTAAAGCTTACATATTGAAAGTAATAAATAAACACAGAGTTAGTATTTTCTGATGTTCATTTGTTAAACACATCCTTCTGTATTGTTGTGTGTGTGTGTGTGTGTGTGTGTGTGTGTGTGTGTGTGTGTGTGTTAATTGCATGAAGTACCTTTTGTTACTATTCACCACTCCTCCAACTCCTCCCAGTCTCATTGTCCCACTTTCATACCTAATCAGTTTTGTTTCTAATTGTCTTTTAGGCCTCTGGAATCTAAATTGTGTTCTCAATACAGTGTTGGGTGTGTAGTTATCCATGGGAAAATAGCTGACCTACCCAGTATCCTAGCCTTAAAGAAAAGTAACTTCCCTCTCATCCCCGAATAGGGGAAAGCTAGGGCAGTGTAGTGGGAGTAGGTGTGTAGGTGGGGGCAGCACTCTCAAAAAAGCAGGAGACAGGGAGGAGATGAGGGAGGCTAACTGTGAAGGGGGATAACATTTGAAATGTAGATAAATAAAATAACCAATAAAAAAGAATCATGGGAAGGAACACTTAGACTAACTGTGAATACAATGTTACATGTGATATATTACTCAGTGCCTATGTGTAAGAAAATGACACCCTACAGAACATCATAAAGAAATGTTACAAGTTAAGTATATATTTGAAAGAAGAAAAATCTATTTTTTATTTATCTTAATTTTATATATTTATATATTTTTATATTTGGTGGTTAATTCCATGTAGAAAGCTAAAACTGTTTAGAGGAATGAAATTTGAAGGAAAAGCTCATTGCAATTAGAAAACTAAACAAAATACATCGGCAAGATATATCCACTAAGACAGTCTGGACATATCTCATTCTTAAGTCCTCATAAATCAAATACTAAGAGGAAGATCAGACTGCTTAGTGGAAGTACATGCCAGACTGATTATAAATTTGGGATATATGTCAAATAAGAATGAAAAGGAAGACAATTTTACACATAGTTAACTGCATGAAAAGGTCTGCTTCTGAGAAATGATATTAACTTCAGAGTAGTGCTTATCACACTGAAATGGATCACCCCCAAAGCAAAGGGTTTATATTAGACTGTTGCTGGCACTCAACTTCCAAGTAAAGGCAGAAATTGCATTTGCAGTATTCCCCAGAGCGTTGCTAACTTCTACCACGCTGGTCCTGGCTACACTGACAGTGCAGCCTTGCGCAGTCCTTTGTTTTATGAAAAGCTCAAAGAGGGTAATAGACTACAAGGAAAGAAAAGAATTCACTTCAAGGTTATGTTCAAACTATTTAGCATTGAGTTCCACCAATAAGAAATCTGCTGGTTTGAAGCAGGTTGAGCTCAGCAAAATCAATGAACTCTTTTTTTGTAAATGGTTAAAGTCTGTATTGTTACATGGCTTTCATGTTAGAATGGCTGATATGTGCATAGGAGTAACAAGGACTGACCTATTTATCTTAAAGCATGTTCAGTAAAAGTAATGAAGACAGAAAGTTTATATAGTATTGCCAAAAATAATCAATTAATTTTATTCACCAAATTTATGTACATTAATTAAGACCAGAAGGTTACTTATCCCACATTTAGTGAAATGAACAGTAATAAAATATAGCTAAATATTACACTATACTGCAAATGTACTACTAATGTAAGTAGATATACTGCCATCTGTTCTCAGAAAGAATAGTGGACTTAAAGATCATGAAACAAAATAAAAATAATTATTAGTTATTTGAGGGCATGCAGTTGATAAACTCTCATTGAGTACTTACAAAAAATGAAATGTATGAATTAAACTCAGTTCCCAATTATTAAGCAAATCATTTAGTGCCATTAATTTATATTCTTTTCATCACTAAAAAAATCAATGTTTAAAAAATCTTTTAGTACTGAAATGCAAATGATGAT
>LR750654.1:288416-345889 GCA_902729485.2 Mus minutoides
CCGCTCCCACCCCTTGGCCCCGGCGTTCCCCTGTATTGGGGCATATAAAGTCTGCATAACCAAGGGGCCTCTCTTCCCACTGATGGCCAACTAGGCCATCCTCTTCTATATATGCAGCTAGAGACACGAGCCCAGGGGGTACTAGTTAGTTCATGGTTATTCTTCCACCTATAGGGTTGAAGACCCCTTCAGCTCCTTGCTTTGAGATTCTGAAGGGTATCCTGGTAGCTCTCTTCAAACTCATACTAATAAAACTTGTTTTGCTCTGTAATGTTAACAATATGATCTTGGTTTTTACTTTATGGAACATTACATTACTAATATACTGTTCAAGTTTCTTTCCAGAAAGGGCACTCTGTGTCAGGTGTTATAAACAAAGTATTCTTAAATGGAGCAAAATCTAGTATGTAATAAGAACCATTGTGGGCTTGATGAGCTATTTAGTGTTTTAAACAGGAGAGCGAAGTTGTGCTCAGATTGAGCAGTGCAAGGGAGAATATAGTTATGCAATTAAGTGTGCGGTGGGCAAACTTTAAAAAAATTTAAAATGTCAAATCCTTGTTGCTTAAAACAAAATTCTTCTATCCTGAATGGTAATCAGTAAGTAATTAGAAAATTTCTTCCTTGCAATGTACAAAAGCTTACCAAACATTGTAATTGCTGTTGAGTGTCTATACACATTTTAGGAGGAGGACTGTTTCTGTGTTTATAATTATAAAAGAAGATATCTTATTACATGCTACAGAGACTCTGAATAATTAACTGTAATCGGATCTGAGACTTTAATAATTGGTGTCAGGAGCTAATGCAGTCCACATTGAAGCTACCCACTCAGCCATTGAAAGATGTATTCCACAAAATGGACTTTCTAGTTTTGTAAATGAAATTGAACACATTAGATCATGTACGATTTATATTGAACTTATACTATGAATAAAAACACAAGCTCAATCCCAAATACAAAAAAATTCCAGAGATTGTGATAGTAAGGATAGAGATTTTGTAATGCACTGTTGTAATTATTTCATCATTTTACTTCTATTACAAACCATTTTGCTGTATATTGCTATTTCTGATATTTTATTATAATGGGATTACTAAGACAATATTCATGTAGCAGTGTTTTGTTAATATAGGGATGTGATAGAAATGTCTCTTCCATATATGAAGTTTTGTAGTAAGAGATATGGATACACTACCATTGACCTGAATTTATATTAAATTAGCTATTTACTTAGGTTCTTTGCTGTGAACTAATAATTTAGATTCTCAAAGCTATTCATATGCATTTAGGACAATGGTTATCAACTTTTCAGTAACAACACTGTTAGGGATTGCATATCAATTTCCCTACATATCAGTTATTTATATTACAAATCTTCACTAGCAAAATTACAATTATGACATTACAAAATAATTTTATTTTGGGAGGTCACCATAATATGAAGAATCATATTAAATATTTACAGATTTAGAAAGGTTGAAAAACACTAATTTAAGGGTTTCCAGGTACTGCATGAACTTATCTTCCAAGAAAATCATTCCATTTGCAGCTAAAAAGACTGGCAAAACACATACATTTCATTAGATGCCTTTACATTATATCTTAAATGTTTTACCTAAGGCTCTAGATGAAAATCACATGCATACATCATGTAAGTTATAATGACCAATAACAACTCCATGAGGAAACCTCTCGTTGATTTTGCTAAGACTGTACTTCTCCATCAAGTCCAGGTTTGTTCAAAAGAGATATTCTCTGCTGCATTAACCTAACCTGTTTTCAAAATCTTTTTCCTAGTCAGTCCCATAAAAATGGATTTGGAAGCCGGGCGTGGTGGCATATGGCTTTAATCCCAGCACTCGGGAGGCAGAGGCAGGCGGATTTCTGAGTTCGAGGCCAGCCTGGTCTACAAAGTGAGCTCCAGAATAGCCAGGGCTACACAGAGAAACCCTGTCTCAAAAAAAAACAAAAAAAATGCGATACAGGGGAACGCCGGGGCCAGGGGGTGGGAGCGGGTGGGTAGGGTAGCTGGTCCGGGAGGGGGGAGGATATAGGGAACTTTCTGGATAACACTTGAAATGTAAATGAAAAAAATATCTAATAAAAGTTGAAAAAAAATGCATTTGGGTACAAAGAACTGTCTTCCAACTCTGTAATATATTTTGTTGTGGAAAAATGGTCATATCTACATAGACTCATACACCTTGAGTTTGCATATATAATTTAAGTATCACAGACAAGGTTGTTTTAAAATTATATCTACATTTTAGTCTACAAATGTTATTAAACTTTCAACTGATTCCTCAGTTTTGTTTTCTTATTCATTAAATGATGAATCAAATGTAATATAAACTTTCTTTACCTTAACATATTCCTTTTTTTTTCTATTTACAATCTTTAGACAATCACATTTACCAAACATGGCTTCTTGTTCTTTACCCTAATAAATGTATCCCAAATAAAATACTAAATGGGCTGGAGAGATTTCTCAGCATTTTCCAGAGGACCTAGGTTCAGTTCCCAAATCCCACATGACAGCTCATGGCTATGTGTAACTCCTGTTTAAGGTGATCTGACACCATAATACAGACATGCATGCAGGCAAAATACTAATGTACATAAAAAAACAACATTCTTGATATTTTATTTACTGTATAAGTGAATAATCGCTGGAGGAAGGAAACACCAATTGTTGATTGAAATCAGATTTATTGGTTGATTTTGTTTTGGTGGTATTTATTTTGAATTTAATATTTTTATTTGTAATTTTATTTATGTACATTTCAAATGTTGTCCCCCTTCCAGGTCTCTTCTCTACAAGCCCCCTGTCCTATGCCTCCACCACTTTGCCTCTAAGAGAGTGTTCCTTACCCACCCATCTACTTCTGCTTTACCCCTCTTTACCATAAGACATCCTGTCTCCACAGGACCAAGGGCTTCCCCCTCCCACTGATACCAGATAAGGAAATCTTCTACAAATGTAGCTGGAGCCATGGATCCTCTAATCCTTGGGAGCACTGTTTTAATGACAACTGAGTAAATTGTATTGAAGCAACATACTTAATCTAAAGTAACTGAAAATAGAATCTTCAAACTGACTTTTCAATTCTAGTTAAGCGGAAATTAGACTTTGATCTTGTTTTATGTGAATTTAAAATGAATCTCACTTCTATTTTATTATGAATCATTGTTGGAGTATTTCTTCAGATGATTAATACATGACTGTCAATGTTAAAAATAAATTATTGACTCTCCTCAAAGTCAAATGTTGATGAACATATAAGTCCTACCAATGTTAGTATTTTTCTTTAACATAGTAGTGTCTTGGCTTTTAGAAAACAATCTGAACAAATGATATCAAACAAAATAATAGCCCAATAATATGCTTAATTCAAGTAAAGCATGTGCATACTTCTATAACTAATATTACAGTACATTTATATATCAGCAGCACCTCCTTCCATATTTCTTTATTGATTCATAAATTTACTGTGTTTAATTATGTTGGAGGTTGTGGTTTATGACCTCTTTTCTATAATAGATCTCTCCCAGCATCAACCTACATCTTAAGCTCTGTCTTTGCATAACTGTGTGCCTTTTCAAGAGAGAACTGAGCTCACCTTTTTTTAGTAATTCAGATGAGTAAATTAATGTCAGTCACGGAGAAAACATTTCAATTTTTCAGACTAATTAGCAAAATATACTTATTAGATAGTATTAATGTCAAAGAGGGTGATATTAAACATTATTGTGATATTAAAAGCACACTGCATGTTTGTAGCTTTTAGCTTTAACATGCAGTGAACTAGGAAATTATCACTTCTGTGATTATGTTAAACAAATGAAAAGCACATGCTTGGAATTGTCAGATTATCAAAATGACATAGGAAGACACACCTAGAGCTCAGGGAAAGGTAAAAGTGAAATGTAGAGGGAACTCTTAATTTAATCAGAACCCCAGAGAGTGCTGCACTGACAGAAATAAAATAAAAACCTTACCAGCATGCTGTGGTTGAAATCTGAGAAGGTTTGACTGTAAGTTACTCAAGAGCCATAGCTATGCACTCCCACATATGGGCTTTAGCTTCGGGATCTCAGTAGGTTCACAGGAATGAACTGAGGAGAATGTATTATGCACTGAAAAGAAACAAAAGAGTATTCACCATGAGTGGTACCATGTATTCAAATGCCTCATTCCACAGGCCCTGCAAATGGGCACTTCTTCTTATTCGTCCACCCAATGTAGATTTCCCATCTCAAAAGCAAA
The DNA here is from genome assembly GCA_902729485.2 of Mus minutoides. NCBI lineage: Eukaryota > Metazoa > Chordata > Mammalia > Rodentia > Muridae > Mus > Mus minutoides. Next base: position 292,688 of record LR750654.1, read on the forward strand.
ATCAAACAAGGAGTAATTAAGAAATGTTTTCATAGGCCAGTGAAAGAGAAATATTTGTTTATAATGTCATATCATTTTCTCTGGTGTATAATAATGTGTTATGGCTGAACAAGCAGGGTAGCAGAATTGTTGTGTAAAGGATGCTTATAGAAGTCCAAATTCAATAAGGAAACGAAACCTCTGAAGCCTACAGAATCAAAAATATTGAGCTCATTCTGAATTCTACACAGATCAACATAGCCACTACATTGCTTTACCCCTTTCATCCACAGGTTATGATAATAGGAGATCCAAAAAGTAGGAAGAGATGACCATATAACACATATGTGATGTGTCTTCTTTCTGTCTTTGTATTTTATTTTATTGAGAAAGATTCTAACTATGCAATCCTGTCTGACCTGAAAGTTATTATGTAGACCAGACTGGCCTTGAACTCATGGGAATCTGTTACTCTTTTTTTTAAAAATTAGATAGTTTCTTCATTTACATTTCAAATGCTATCCCCAATGCCCCCTATACCATATCCTCTCCCTGCTCCCCAGCCCACCCACTCCTGCTTCCTGACCCTGGCATTCCTCTGTACTGGGGCATATGCTCTTTGCAAGACCAAGGACCTCTCCTCCCACTGATGTCCAACTAGGCCATCCTCTGCTACATATGCAACTAGAGACACAGCTCTGGGGGTACTGGTTAGTTCATACTGTTGTTCAACCTATAGGGTTGGAGACCACTTTAGCACCTTGGGTACTTTCTCTAGCTCCTTTATTAGGGGCCCTGTCAATAGATGACTGTGAGCACCCACTCCTGTATTTGCCAGGCACTGGAATAGCAACATACTCTTGAGTACTGGGAATGAAAATGTAAGTACCATGCCAAGCCACATACATATGTGCTAGCACTAAGCATGCCGAACTGTAACAATAAGAGTTATATGAACAGTTGGATATAGTGGCATGTACACACAAGCCTTCATTGTGGAGGGTAAAGAACAAGATTTACTATTTCAAAGCTAGCCTCATCTACCTAGCAAGGACTTCTTTCAAAAATGTGAAATTCAAATTAATAATTTGAAAAGGTACAGTAAGTGAAATATCCAGCTATTCCATTGCTTGCTTTCTTGTTTAAAGTAGTTCCTTGAATTAATACACAAAAAACAAATGTACAAATTTATAAGGAAATGAGGCGTTTACTTACATGTGTATAACTAGTTATGCTTCAATGAAGTTCCACAACTATTACATTACAATTGTACCATTTAGCATTTGGAAATATTAAAAATCATTCCTTTCCACTTTTTGCTACACATAGCATATTACTATTTTCTATACAACCCATTCACAAAATTTTGGTAATAGCCAAAACAAGTTAAGCCTTGGGAAATAAAAGATGATGAAAATTCAAAAGTCTGTAATGTTTAGTTGACAGGGATTTTTCCCCAATGGGAAATGTTTCCACTAAATAGTAAGAAATAGAACCAATAAAAACCTGCAAGAACATAGCTCCAGGAAGGGTGAGAGGAGCAGACAGAGCTAGAAGGGCAAAACCTTCAGGGGAGTGGAAGTTCCATGGTAGAATTTTCTCTGCTTGTGTCATGTTTCTTTGTGATCAGGCTGGTTGCCCAAAGGAAACTTCTTTGGCTAATCGCCATGAAGCATGTTTAATTTAATAAAGTCACAGCTGCATTGCTTTCTAACAGGGAACTCTCCTGTGTCTGCATTGCTGGAGGATATCACTATCCACAAGCCACAGCTTTCTCTTTCCTGAACATGAACTTGAAGTTGCTCGAGCATGAAGAGTATCATGAATTCACATACTAGATGTTGTGAATTTGATTTTGAATAAAAAATTAAGAGCTCTCTGAGATACACTATTTCTTTGTTTCATCATAAACATTTTATATTTTGAATCAGAATAAAATATTTGTATTGTATAGCCTATTTTCATTCAATTCAAATATTTCATCAGAATATGTAACTAAAACTTCACAAATTCCCACTCTTTAGCTAATTGTGAGATTTTAGGAATATGCCTGTTAAATTATTCTTTAAAAAACAGATATTTGCTTTATTTACATTTCAGATGTTGTCTCTTTTCCTGGTTGCTACTCTGAAAACCTCTCCTCCTCTCTCGCTGCTCACCAACTCAAACACACCCACGTCATGGTCCTGTCATTCCACTATTCTGGGGCATAGAACCTTCAAAGGACCAAGGGCCTCTTCTCCCACTGATGACCGTGTAGGAAATCCTATGCTACAAATACAGGTGGAGCCATGAGTCCCACCATGAGTACTCTTTGGTTGGTGCTTTAGTCCCTGGGAGCTCAGGGGATCCATCCCATATACAGTCACCAAACCCAGACACTATTGTGGATGCCAACAAGTGCTTGCTGTCAGGAGCCTGATATAGCTGTCTCCTGAGAGACACTGCCAGTGCCTGACAAATACATAAGTGGTTGCTCACAGCCATACATTGGACTGAGCACAGGTTCCCCAATAAAGGAGCTAGAGAAGGACTCAAGGAGTTGAAGGGGTTTGCATCTCCATAGGAGGAACAACTATGTGTTAAATAATTCTTAACCCAGTGAACAGATTTAAGAAAAATGAAGAGATTCCAAATCAATATCATTAGGAAAGCTTTCCCTCATTCATTCTTAGTAAGTTTGTGTCATTGGCAATTTGTTATTAGTAGTGATAAATAATGCTCTTTAAACATATATTAGACACAATAATTAAAGTATTGAAAACCTACAATATGAATAAAATATCTTAGAAGACATGATGCATGGTAGTTTAAAGACCGGAAAACTTTACATACTTCCCTTATGAGTACTACACAGTGTGATTACATTGCTTTGCACCTTTTTAGGTAAACAATTGTCCAAGTAATTTGAATAGCAGATAGTTTTGTTAGACTTAACAAATCCTAAGACAGATTTTTGTTGTTGTTGTTGCATGTATCATAAATGTTTCTAGTCTAAAAGCATAAATCTTCCTTAAAGTATTAGATTCAAAACCAGTGATTGTCTTCTACAAGCCCTGAGTTCAGCGAATATCAAAGAAAATAAAACTGATATTATGCCATGCCAAAACAGAAAGAAGGAAGTGCAGGAGCAAGCTAGCACAAAAAGATTAGCTGAAAATTATTGTAGTTTTGTATGTGAGGAGTTACTGCAGCAAGACTCCCATGTGAAGTGAGTAGTGGAAAGGGAAAAGAATGAGTATGCATATAAAGTAACAAACGCTGTGCCTTTTAACAGTAATGCATAACTATATGCTTTTCTCCCACTAACCATGAATCCAGAGAACAAGCAGAGGGGAACATAAAGGCCTGTTTTACGAATAACCACCACTTCATAAATCTACAGCATAAACATGTTTAAAAGTTGCATATAACTGGAGGAAGTACGCAGCACAGTTACTATTTAAAAATACAGAAATTATTTCTAATTCTGGAATGGTTAAATAGAATTACAGATAAGACTGACATAACTAATTTTTTGTTATGTGAAATTTGTACATGTATGGTGGTATTGCACACTAAAAATAGTAATCCAGGGGCATGATAAAATCAGAGGGCATCATTTAGCAGCATATGTCTGGATTTTATGATTTTGCTTCAATTAGAGAATTTGTTTCTATTATTCACAAAGGAGAGAAGATATGATGAGTAATTTCAAATGTCCACTGAACTAAGTCTTAATTACCAAATTATTTGATTAAGTCAAACAGCTGCATTCTTATTATGGATAGATACTGTCCAACCACTGATAATCTGAAGAAAGCAAAGAAATGAAGAGGCGATTTTTTGTTTGTGTTTAACTAATTAAGCTTTCTATGATTTTTTTCTCTCTCTATGATCTTAGTACTTACTCAATGGATGTGTGTCTACACCATTCATTTTTCTTGTTCTTAGGCCTGTGAACTATGCCTGAGGATTGAGAAAGTAAACTCATACAGCTTCTCAGCTGATAAAATTATATAAAGCAAAGTTTAATAAATGCATATACATGATATTTATGTAGATTCTACCCTTCTATTTTTCCTAACAAGACTTCACTAATAATCTCAAAACACATCTGTGTCCTCAGTATAAGCAGAGCTTTTCAATTTACTATCAGCAGTATAATTATTTCTCATGTTTTATTATATATTACTATACTGTCTTCAGCATTTTATTTAAAAATTCAATTACTCTAATAAATGGATTATACTAAATAGTACCTTGCCTATAATGACAATACATTGTCATATTCACACATGATAGTTAATCATGATCATATTTAGAATCTCCATGGAAATGGAAATGAATCTAGGAATATAAATGGTGATTATCTAGTTTAGATCGCTTAAGGTTATGGAGGCACACTCAAAATGTAGGTGATGTTATTTCATGAGTGGGGATCCTAAATTGAATAAAAAGGAGAAAGGGTTGCAGACCTCTTCAGCTCCTAGGGTTCTATCTCTAGCTTCTCCATTGTGAACAACAATATGAACTCACCAGAACCCCCAGAACATGTGTCTCTAGTTCTACATGTAGCAGAAGATGGCCTAGTCAGCCATCATTGGGTGGAGAGACCCCTTGGTATTGTAATCTTTATATACCCCAATACAGGGGAACGCCAGGACCAAGAAGAAGGAGTGGGTGGGCAGAGGAACAGGGTGTTGGGAGGGGGGGACTTTCAGGATAACATGTGAAATGTAAATTAAGAAAATATCTAATAAAAACTAATTGAGAAAAAAAAATAGGAGAAAGGGGGATGAGACCAGTTAGCTCTATGCCTCCTGAGTTTGGATGCAATGTGACCAGGCACGTTCTACTCCTTTTGCTAAAACCTCCCTATCATGATATGTCTTTGGAATTATAAGCCCGAATAAATTCTGTCTTTCTTAAGTTGTTTTTTAAGGTGGAAATTTGATAACACCAACAAGTTAAGTACTATTATAACATCTGTCTGGAACTATGAATACAAAAATGTTTAACCTAAAGCGTGCCTATAGTAGTACTACTAGTATTCTTTGGGTTCTGGTTTTGGTTATCTGTATTATGGCATTGACTAATTGGATTCTGCAGATCATATTTCTCTTATCTCCCCCTACCAGCTCGGAAATAAAAGCAGAAGTAATTAAATATTGGTTGTCACAATAAACTAGACATATAAAACTCTATGTCTTTTTTTTGATATTTCATATTTTATTCCAAATTTAGAATCATCAGAGGTTGGTTTTGTTTCTCTTTTTTTTTTTTAATTAGATATTTTCTTCATTTACATTTCAATTGCTATCTATCCCCTTTCCTAGTTTCCTCTCCGAAAGTCCCCTATACTCTTCCCCGGCCCTGCTCCCCAACTCACCCACTCCTTTGCAACATATGTAACTGGAGTCACAAGCTCTGGGGGTTACTGGTTAGTTCATACTGTTGTTCCTCCTATAGGGTTGCAGACCCCTTTAGCTTCCTTAGGTACTTTCTTTAGCTCCTTCATTGGAGTTCTTGTGTTCCATCCTATAGATGACTGTGAGCATCCACTTCTGAATTTTTCAGGCACTGGAATAGCCTCACAAGAAAACTCTATGTCTTGCAGTGATGGCATATGCTTTTAATCCCAGCACTTGGGAGGCAGAGGAAGACAGACTTTTGAGTTCTAGACCAGCTTGGTCAGCCTGGTCTACAGATTGAATTCCATGACAGCCAGGGTTATGCAGAGAAACCTGTCTCAAAAAACCAAAACCAACCAACCAACCAAACAACACCAAAAACACCCCACAAAAAACAACAACAAAAAAGCAAATACTAAAAACAAACAACAAAAAAACCTCTGTGTCTCAAGGTATAACCTCATAGGCCAAAGTGCGAAACCAACCATGCAAAGGAGATTTTTTTTAATTATTATTATTTTTATTAGATATTTTCTTCCTTTACATTTCAAATGCTATCACCTTTCCTAGTTTCCTCTCCCAAAGTCCCCTATCCCATTCCCTCCTCCCCCTGTTCCACCTCCTCCCAGCCACTCCTGCTTCCTGTCCCTGGCATTCCCCTATACTGGGGCATATAATCTTCGAAAGACCAAGGGCCTCTCCTCCCATTAATGGATGACTAGCTGCATATGTAGCAAAGGAGTTGTTTTTAAAGAATAAAAAGCAACTGAAATATATGTCTATTTACTTGAGAAGGACTAGATGGGATATTCAGAATTACCAAATAATGTTCTACTTCTGATATGAGATCTGTGGGTATGTGGGAGGATATGGCTTGTAAATTAACCAGTTCCTTATATTTTCTGATTTTTGAACTGCCTGACTCATTCCCTAGCCTATCCCCTTGTTTCATAATATACTATGATAAAATAGTCTGATGAAAGTAATAAAATGGAGAAGTGGTTTATTTAATATTGAAAGTCAAGGTGCAGTTTATCTTGCCATGGAAGACCATGAAGCAGAAACTTAAAGCAACTGGTCTATTGTCCTGAATATCAGGAAGAGGAAGAAGTTCAAAGAAAGCTGCTACTAAGTTATCTTTTTCCACTTACTCCATCCAAGACCCAGGCCAGGAGTGAAATTCTGCCATTTACTCTAGGCAGGTCATCCTACTTCAACAAATCTAATGAAGTCAGTTTCTCAAGGTATGGCGAGTCCTTTCTTCCACGTGATTTTAGATTTCGGTAAGTTGAGAATTAACATTAAGCATTTCACTGTGTTAAAATCTAACGTTAAAGTTGTACAGAAAAGGTGTTCACAATATATGCTTCACTTTCTTAGTTTCAAAATTTGCTTTAAGATACGCAAAGTAGTATCCTACAATGGCATATGGAAAAATATTTCAGTTCTCTTATCGATAAAGCCTTTACTTTTTACCTCTTGTATTTCTTTCTCAATAATTTAAAAATAATTTTCCATTACAAAATATCTTAGCTAGTATTTTTCTGTGTTACATAAAAGTGCATCGCAAAAGATTAAAATGTATAAAGAAATATCCACTTAGGTTAAGACTAAGAGACGAACTAAGTTACTGGAAAACAACTAAATAATATTAGCCATTGTAGCACACTAGAATTCTTTAAAATTTCAACAAACATAGAATCAAACATAAAAATAATAAAGGCTCTCAGATGTAAATTATATGCAATGTCAGATTTGAGGGGCAGATATCTCCTTCCTGTGAGAACACTGGATATTTTGTCCAATTATTTGAAATTGAGTCATAAAAATAAGATACTTTTGTCTCAATTTTGCATCACTTATTCCCATTTGATATTCCCTTATTAGTAAATATATAAAATATAAGTATGCTGTGTGTATCTTTATGAATGCTGTGAATTCACTTTCAAATATTAGAATATCAAGATGTAAGTACTTGCCGGGCATGGTGGCACACGCCTTTAATCCCAGCACTTGGGAGGCAGAGGCAGGCGGATTTCTGAGTTCGAGGCCAACCTGGTCTACAAAGTGAGTTCCAGGACAGCCAGGGCTACACAGAGAAACCCTGTCTCAAAAAAAAACATTAAAAAAAAATAATAAAAAATGATGTAAGTGCTTTAGTACTGTAAACATAGAGGGATACTTTTAGTATTTAACTTTTTGAAAAAATAAGTTTTCAAATATGCTTTCAAACTAAAGCAATCAACCTAGATATATCCTATTAAATAATACCAGCAGAAATCTTGTATGAGTCACAATTTTAGGATAGAAAATGAATTTTTTAAAAGGCTTATTAAAAATCAAAGTTTTCCTAGTTTAATCAACAGTGCCACCAGGTGGTTACATTAATGTAAAAGTAATATTGTTTACAGGATTTAATTTCAAAAGATGGATTGAGGGCTTATAATTCACAACCAAGTAGCACAATTACAACATGATTACTTGTAACTTATAAAAAAGTAGCCTTTGTTTTCTTGACCTGACTGCCATTGCCATTGTTTTATAATAAGTCATTATTAATTCTAATCATTAAAGATTTGCTAACCACGGAAAATTAGTTGCATATAATCTCTTCTTTGTTAGTGAGCACACATCTCACTTTAGTGACTTCTGCCATTTCAAATGTCAGGATGTAAGCAGTTCTCATGTGACCCATAACTGTCACAGCGGACACGTGAGGAATGATGTAATATCGTTGGCCATACATCCTGTCACTTTCCCCAAACTTTATCTTAGAAGTGCTCATGGTCCTTTTAACTTAAATGGGACTCTATTTCCTTAAGATTAAGAGTGTCGTCATCATATGATTATCAATTTTGTGAGCTGTGCTTGTTTAGTATTTTACTGTGATTTTTAACCTTCATTAAATGCCCATCTCATTGTTTCTTCTTTTTATCTGTTTGTTTGCCTCTGTTCATTAGTGTCAGGGCTTTCCAATCTCTATTCTATTCCCACGAAAAGGCATTGAACTGTAAATTCGAACATTTTATTGAATATGTAACTGAGTGTGCACATGTCCTCTCCTCGCTGTTCTTAATGAGCCCGTCTTAGCAAAAGAGAACTTCAGATTTTTGTGACGTTCTTGTTTTGAGTGAGCTAACTAAGACATAAATCTGTGGTTTCCAAGGGGTTCCTCAAGAGGTTCCCCAGGGGTTCCCCATGGGTTTCCAAGGGGTCGCCTTCTGGTCCATCAATATGACCTAATTGTAGATAATTTAGGAAACACACAAAACATGATTATGAGGTATATCCAATCATTTAGCATTTTTCATAATAATGAAATCTTAGTATCTTTCCTCATACATTCCTTTATTTGCTAAGTAGATCATCTCTTCCATACAAGGAAACACACAAACTTGATGAATGCAAATGAATGAGTGTTCTATGGTTACGGAACTGGCCTGTGATATCAGTTGCAGTAACCTCATATAGGATTGGGGGAAAAGAAATGGTTGTTATTTTAAGCCACCTAATTCTTAGATAATTCCTCCTAATAAATGAGGATACAGGTAAAGTGGGAAAATGAGAGGAGGGCTTTAATTGTAGAGAACAAAGGAGATCTAAAAAAGGAAAGAGAGGGACAAACAATACCCAGGATGTTTGAAAAGGTTTGAAGGAATGAAATCATTTCATTTTTCTAAAATTGCAGAGCATATATATGCATATAATGATATATTTTTCAGGTTTAATGTGAAACTAAACACTAACATCTGTTGTGATAAAATAGAACACTTTAACATATCAACAAATATAGGAGTAAATAGCAAAAACCATTTATGAATCTCAGATAGAAATTATGTATATAATGTCACAGGGCATACACAAGGCCTTCTGGCCAGAAAAGTTATGAGACCAAATATAGTCTTAAGTCTTCCTATTCTCCTCCAAATCCAGCTCTCCAGTGTCCTCAGTGCTATAGCAGACCACCTGCTATAGACTCCATCCTACCTGCCTATGTCCAGTGGATCTCACAGATATTACCCTTGAAACTTCCCTCTTCCATTCATTGTAGGGAAGCAGGGAGGCTAACTGCATATTTTCATATATCCCTCTCCTCCTCCAGGTGTAATCCCACAGATTCATCCTATCTCTGCAGCTGGCCTCTTATGGTATCCCCCTCCTCTCTGCCCCTATCTCCAGGAGATAATGCAAATCATCTCTTTAATTCTTACTCCTTAATTATCCTGGTATACTTTCCCAGACTTCACTTGGCTATCTGTAGGAACCCATCAGGCAAGCCTGACAAAGAAACAAGGCAGTAGGCTAGGCAGGTAGAACGGCTACAGATTTTTCATTCTCCCTCCTTTCTTTCATATCTAATCTCCCGTTTCATCCTCTGCTCTGTAGCAGGCAACCTGCTGTGGTTTCTTCTTTTCTTTGTCATATTTCCCAGGAGAGTAAACAGATCCTGTTGGAGGGCCCTGCTTTCTCCCCACTGCTGCTTTGCTCCTCCACCCACTCCCGTTCACCCTCATTCATAAAAGTCAGTTCCCAATTCTTAGGAACACATTTACCCAAAACACTGAACAGTCAAATCTATCAGAATCCCCGAACATCTTCTACACAGCTACCACACCTTCCTAAGAGGACAACAGAAACCAAACTGTAAACACCTACCCAATTAGGACAAGATACTGGCACCTAGAATTAAGGTCTTTTTGAAGTTAGATGCACAAACACCAACACTAAACCATAATACACAACAGAAAGGACAGTATGTCTCCAGGCCAGCATTCTACCTCGTGTATTGTATTTTTGCTTAAGCACAAGGCAATGACCTTATAGTAACTTTTATAATTATGTTGAACTTCCCTAAAGAGGAAGTGAATAAATTCCCAAATAAATCTATGAAAACACAAACAAAACAGTGGAAAGAAAGAAATGAAACAGTTTGAGACCAGGAACTGGGTAGAGAATCAATAAAGAAAGCCCAACCTGAGGGAAATCTGGAGATGAAGAGTCTAGAGAGAGGAATGTGAACCTCAGAGGCAAGCCTCCCTAACAGAACAAAAGAGACAAAAGACAGAATCTCCTGGGCATTGAAAACATCACAGAAGAAATAAATACCTCAGTCAAAGAAAATGTTAAATGCACAAACTTCTGGCACAGAACGTGCAGAAAATCTCTGGTACTGTGAACAGGAGGCAGGAAGACGTTAAGAGCAGAAGACCAGGAAGTAGTTTGGGTGTTTCTGTCTCTAGGAAATGACTGGAAGCCATGGTACTACAAAGATAAGACTGCATAAATATCACCTGAACAACAACACTCAATGGGTTAGGAGGAAATTAAGGCTAGTAATAAACTCTGAGTGGAAAAATAGTTTTTCTCTGGAAAGAGGCCCATAATTATTTATTCAATACCAAATGGACAACCTTTAAATCAAAGACACACAAGCAAACACTAAACTAAATCATCAGCGTCTCTTTATATAATTATGCTGTCAGGAGCCATAAAAGGATAAGCTAATAACTAGCATATGATCTTCCTGAGATGGCCTGCTTCAGATTATAGAATCTGCGACAGGTTTACCTTTAGTCAGCAAGGCTGTAAGAGAATACATTTTAGGAAAGATTCCTGCTATGAATATACTTTTCTTGTTATTATTAAACATATATAACAATCACTAGGTATTGGCCTCTTTAAAGCAGATCTCTACTTGTCCAAGAAGATGTACTATCTTATAATGGTGCTATATAGACAAATAGATTACTTCTTAAGTCTTAATGATGATCCTTTAAGAATTCAAAAATTTATATCTGTGTTTATGAAGCTTTTTTATAGTGGGACTGCTATTAGGGCCTTTTCTGATAGTCAAAACTGCAGTGAGAACTCTGCTCGTCTCCCAGAAGTCACCAGTTAATTGCTCTTAGATAGTAATAAGACTTTCTCTTACTCAGAGCACATTATAAGAGGCGGTAAAACAATTAACCAAAGGTCATAAAAAGGAAACTGATATTTATTATAGGTGCTAGGACTTAAAATAAAATATTGATTGGGTTTATCTATAGAAACCTTAACGAATAACGTAGTTATGGTTTTCAACTTACAATGAACATGTGGAGCTGAGACAGGAGACATGTTTAGCTAGATAATTATTCCTAGTAGATATGCATGTAAACATTCTCTGTTGTAAACTTCTATTTCAATTTATGGTTTCATTTGTGTGCATGTGTGTGTGTGTGTGTGTGTGTGTGTGTGTGTGAACTTGTGATGAACTTTTTAACATGTGATCATGTATTCTGAGAGATGTTTAAGATCTGTGGACAAAGAGAAGAGTCAGAACTGAGCTGGGAAGAACTAAGCTGAGAGAGGAACCGAGCTGAGGAGAACTTTTAGACATAACACTTTTTAGACAGAACTGAACTCAAGAAAACTTAGAAGTATAGGCACAGCATTGGGAGAAGACATTGAGAGTGAGAGCATTATTGTGACATCAGCGCAGGAGGGGAGGGCAAGATTAGGAGAATGCAGAGAGGACTAACTTAGAAACCATAGGTAACATTAAAAACTAAGAGATCTTTTTCTAGAGTGTAGAGTGTCTATGGTGTAGGTTTCTTGAGTGTATGCCCATGCATGTATGTGTGTGTGTGTGTGTGTGTGTGTGTGTGTGTGTGTGTGTGTGTGTGTGTGTTGTGTGTGTGTGTGTGTGTGTGTGTGTGTGTAATTGTGAGAATGCATGCAAGCTGAGCCCAACTAGTTAGATTGGAAATATATAAATCAGTATGTATGAATCTGTATATGAACTTATGTGAGTTTATTCATATTTGCTTATGTAAAAGCTTTTCCTTCTGTGAGTGTTAGTCTCTTCTCCAGGTTCAATAGTTTATTGTTTCAAACTTCCCCCAGCCTGAGAAGCAAGAGACATCTGGACAAAAGGGGAAAGGCTCTAGCTTAATCTCCTGTTGTTTTAGGAAGAGGTACTAAGTGCCCGAGACTGCAATCTCTGGCCTCAGAGGAACACAGAAGGCAGGTCAGCTACAATAACATAGTAACTTAGACATAGTTTAATAAACTTTTCATTATTATAGAGCAACCCTAAATATCCCATAAGACAAAGTCTTACCCTTTGCCTACACTCTTCCCCTTTGCTGCCTCAAGAAGAACCAAAAAGAAAGATGATCCTGTGTGGGGCTGGCACCCGGCATTATGTGTGTATATATATAAACATACATGTGCAACAACAATAAAATAGACATGGATTTAAAAAGGAGTGAAAGTGGAAAGGAGAAGGGTACATGGGATAAGCTGAAGGAATGAAAGGGAATGGAGGTTATTATATAATTATATGCTAATCAAAATATAGCAAATTAAAAAAGAAACACATAACCACATACATTTTCTGGATAGAAAAAGACTAGGCTTCATGTCTATAGATTAGCAAAATGAACCAGCATTTTGATTTCTTCTGTCAATCAGTAGCCTAAGGGATTTTTCTACCACAAAGAAATATATAAGTGCCAAAAAGCTTATTAATCAACACTATTCTCAATGAGGAAGAACACATAGAGGCAATGTAAATAAATGGCTCATAGTCTGTCCTATCAGCCATTTTACACAAAATGGAAGGTTCTAAGTTGAGAGGCATGACATGGGCAATCTCCAAAAGTCTTCAGCATATACACTAAGTATTATGTCTAAGATATTGCTTAAGTAGCTATACATTGCATTTTCCATTTTTCTCTCTCTTCTTTGATGATACTTTTCTTTTCCTTTTCTCATGTTCATTGACATGGTTTCCTCAAATTTTACACAAGCTTTGTCTTAGACACAGTTTTATAGACACATCTTATGTAGCAGATTTTTAAAATTAATTTTTAAGTGTTCAAGAGAAAATTCAACATAAGCTTAGTGTAATTGAGTACAATTGTTACAAATTGATATTTAAATTGTTAGCTTGAAGAGAGCTTTAAAAGTATGAAGAGTTTATTGCTTTCCATAGAGTTGAAAATATGATTATCAGAATATAGAATCTTGCATGACTTCTGAAAGAAGAAGGTCATGAGTTTTCTTATAGTTTATTTGAAATTTAAGTGATGCAAGTTGAATATTGAAAGTAGATATTACAGTATATAACAAACCTGGTGGATAATTGCATATGTATGTTAGACCACTGTATATACAACTTTTTCTAAAAAGATAAGATTCCTCAGTATAGCTTTCCTTTATTTCTGAACACTGTACTATGATCATCTACACAGTATTAGTGTCCAGATATTTGGGGAATTTATGTCAAGAAATATTTCAACAGCAAAAGAATCCAAACATTGTTTCAGAGAATAACCTTAATTTCTTCTTGGCTGAAATGTATTGATATAGAACCATGAATGTATCTTGGCTGTGCCCAATTTAGGAAGAGTCAAAGATCAAAAAGGGGGTGACCTGATATCATATTGTGCCAAAAATAGCATAGAGTTTATGAATTATCCCTGATCATGACTACAGGGAAGCTTAGAGGTTTGCTAAGTGATAAATTGAAATTGGTAGAAACAAATTCTAAGGGGAAAAAAACTGAAGAAAAAAGAATTTTGAATGTACTATTGGTTCACTGAACATCATATTGAAGAGATTATTATTCTAAACTAAATTTTGTGTCCAGTAAAGCAAGGCAGGATCATCTTATATTTTTGAAACAATAGAAATAATCTTTTGAAGAAAGAATATTGTTTTTAATTTGTTTATTATTTTTGTTATTATTTTGCTTATTTGCTTGTTTATTTTGTGGGGATTGGGTCTCATTATGTATCTCTAGAATACCTACAATGTATTATGTAGATCAGCCTGGTCTTGAACTCACAGAGTTCAATCTGTTTTTGCCTTCCAAGTTCGAATATTAAAGACAGAGCAACATTGATAAGCTCCTAAAAGAATGACTTAAAAAATCTTGCCAATAAACAATATTAATATTATCTAAAAATCCAAATGAATGTATTTATTTCTTTGAACAAATGTTTTAATTCACTTTGAAAATACATCTTTCTCTTTATTTCTATGAAATACTTCCATTAATATTGATTATTGAAATTACAATTTCTGACTTATCTTAATTATCAAGATTGTCATCTATTTATTTCGTTGGGAATTAGTTTCATTTTAGAAACTTTGTTAACCAAGTGAGACTAGATTTGTAGTTCATCAGTTTTCAATTATTTCAAAAAGTTTAATCCAATATGAGTTTTCCATATAATGTGAGACATTGGCAAAAATAATAACCCTGATGACTTCATAAAGAGGTTCCAAGCCATTAACATACAAAATTAATAACAAACATTTAGCACAGGCCCTTGAGGGAGACCAGATGTTTCTGCCTAATTAGAGTAGACCTGACCTTACACTACAATACATTTTATTCACATTTTAAAAGAAGCACAATCCAAATTTAACTGCACTAATGGAGCCCATAGTTGTAAGTTATTATGAACAAGAAAGAGTAAATGAAGGGTCAAAACTGCTAAAGGAGCGAGTAAAAATTAATACCATCACAAGTACACAAACTGGTCCTTCTTTTGTCCTAGGGATGTTTCTTTTTGCCATTTTAAATCAGTTCTTATGAATAATAAAATACTACAAACCAAGTAAGAATGATAGAAGAAGGAATAATTACCAACAGAAGCACATGTTTTAGAATCTTAAAGTATAAAAGATTACAAAATGATTTATAAAATAACAAGACATATTTCAAACTATGAAGTAGAAGAGGTTAAATAGCTTGGAACATCATACAATTAAACATATATTAAAAGTTGAGTAACTGCAGCTGGCTGGACTCAGTTGGTCCCTCAAACCGTGGGAAAATTCAGGGTCCCAGTACTCAGGTGGGCAAGGAGTCAGCAAAATGACAGATACTAACACAAGGGAGTGCTGGATCTGAGTGTAATTTCTCAATGCGAGCATCAGACTTATATTACAGAAGAAAACAAAGAAGTTAGGTGACACATCAGACAAGGTACATTGAGATCATCCATTGTATAATGACACAAAACAAAGAAATACATACATAAAGGACTGGCAGGAACCAGGCAGTGATTATAACTGAGATTAAAAGTGGCCCTATCTAAAGTTGGCTATTCTAGGAACCAGGTAAGGATTTCTCACCCTAGTCACAATTTTAATGTATTGTATAACCCACCACGGGGAATTTCTGCTCTTGCTACCCTTTTCATGAATAATACAATACTCAAGTTCCTCCTTAAACCACAACCCTCTGCCTTCCTAGACCTACATTGTAAATTCCTGCATATTGGAGACTTGGCTGTTATTCAAAGCTTACTTTGTTGAACTAGCCCTGAGGTTTCTACTCTTATCCAGTAAAATACTGAAAGAAAGCATAGAAGACCCTCCACAGTATCACAAGGACAAATCTGAAACACATCTGTGTTATGGGACGACAAAGACTCTCCAGGAGACCAGTCTCTGTTAAACTTTTTGCCAAGATTTGGACTTGTCACTCAGACTCCACTGGAGTAGGTGTGGCAAGTAACTGTCCAAAATTTATTTGAAGCTTGATTGAAAGAGAATAAAGATGTTGTATAATCAAGTAGTAATAGATAGGACAAATCAAAGGAAAAACATTAAAGGGAAACCAGGCGTGTTGGCACATGCCTTTAATCCCAGCACTCAGGAGGCAGAGGCAGGCAGATTTCTGAGTTCGAGGCCAGCCTGGTGTACAGAGTTCCAGGACAGCCAGGGCTACACAGAGAAACCCTGTCTCGCAAAAACCAATAGGGGAGCACAATCTATACCTCATATATTCATTTCCCATATTTTCCTTCTTTCATTACAACATCATCACTTCTGGCAATGTGTCTATACCTTCCAATGAGGTATACTTGCAGAGTATAAAATATTACTACAGAGTGAACTAATTGTGCTAGTAGAAAAACATTACTAATATGCAAAATAGAATAAATGCATAATCTAAGTGGGAGACTAAGGGGAAAGTAGTACTGAATATGCTAACGGCTGCAGAAATAACTGAATCAATTAAACAGAATGTTAGGAAAAGTTGAATTCTGGGTAATATATNTACTTGCAGAGTATAAAATATTACTACAGAGTGAACTAATTGTGCTAGTAGAAAAACATTACTAATATGCAAAATAGAATAAATGCATAATCTAAGTGGGAGACTAAGGGGAAAGTAGTACTGAATATGCTAACGGCTGCAGAAATAACTGAATCAATTAAACAGAATGTTAGGAAAAGTTGAATTCTGGGTAATATATGCTATAGAAAATGTTGGAAATAATCATAAAAAATAGCTTAACAAAACTTGGTAATATGTAAAGAGATGATAGATGACTGGTAATATATGATACATTGATATGTACATACATACATACATACATACATACATACATACATACATACACATACTTAGACAAAATATAGAAACATGACATTTATAATATTTGTTAAATGAAAATAGATGCTGTAACCAAGAGACTACTGGAATAATAGGAAGAATTTCTCATACTCCTTGAACACAGGAAGAAAATGTTTAGCAATACTCACATGAAACATGTGTGTGTGTGTGTGTGTGTAAATATTTATTCTAAATAAGATAGATTACATTAATAGATTCTGACATGTAAAAACTCCTTCATAGCCTAGCTTCTCAATGCATTCCTCAAACACTAATGCCCAAGTTTTCCTTTCTAAGCTAAGAATGCCACTGCTTTTGCCTTCTGAAGAATATGGTTGCAATTTGTTCATTAAAATCTGATGCATAAAAGTGCATAGTATCATGTTTATATTACTGGTTTTCAATATTCTATAATAATGTTTTTATTGGACACTTTATGGCCATTTACATAAGGTTATTTACATGATTTAGATTGCAAGAACAATTATTTTTTTCCTAATATTAAACTTCTAATATCCATCATGAGTAATACTCTTATGGATCATACTCTACTTTGAGAATTGTCTTTTAATATAAAATGTGATTATGATGTGTAGTTTCTATGGGACTTCATGTTGCAAAAAATAATCTCTTTCACATACAAACAAAATTAGAACAAAATCAACAGATATGAAGGCATTACAATCTATTTTAATGTTAATTTTTTCAGACAACAAACAACTTTATAAATTAAGTGCCCATTTATAACGTGAATCTAAATTAAATGATAGCTCCAAAGGAAAATATACCATTGAGGGTGGGTCAAAATTTCAACTAGATAATAAAGTATACATCTCTGTTTCTTTTATATTTTTGTTCATACACTTTTATCCATATTATCATTGAATCCAATGGAATAAGGCAAATTCTCGCAAAGTTGTAGAGGCAGATACACTGCATGGTATTGAATAGAAAACAAGTTTACTATATATAAGATGCTCAATTATACATTTAATAAAAATTGTTTTCAAAGCAAAAATGAACTATACCTCTAAATGAAGGTGGTAAGGGATTGTGATAGCGTCTTCCTCATTTTTAGTATAAGCGTTAATGTTTTGATTAAACAAATTGCTGTTTGTTTTAACATAATTCCAATTCCTCTCCACCTTACTTACTGAGGCAAGGTCTGAGTTTATCAATTACTAGTAGACCAGTAGTCTAGCTAGATAAGTTGCTTGTGTAAACGATCCCCTCTCTCAGCTTTCTGAGTACTGGTATTACAGCCAGCTGATAAAACCCAGCCAGCATTAATGTGGGTTATGGAACTCAACCTCCAGTCCTGAAACGTTTCCACTATGTGTTTTATCCTGTGAGATAAGACCGATTTGCTCATTTTAATGTGAATATTTACATTTCACATCTCAAGTTTTGGAAGTTATTGTCCCTTAATATAAATTATGTTACCAATGTGTTTAAATTATGAAAGAAATTAAACTGTATATTACATGTTGCAATCTTGCAACATTATTAGTAAAGCTAATAAAACATATAAGTATTTCTATGACTCTTTAGGCAAACAGATTCAGGTCAGGTTTCTGATTCACATTTTGGCAGCTGTTCATAAACTTGTAAGTCCTATTAACATAAGTTATTAACCACATGGATCTAACAGATATCTATAGAACATTTCATCCTGAAACAAAAGAATATACCTTCTTCTCAGCACCTCATGGTGCCTTCTCCAAAACTGACCATATAATTTGTCACCAAACATGCCTCAAAAAATACAAGATTTAAATAATCCCATGCATATTGTCAGATCACCACAAAGGCTAGTTTTCAATAACAACAAAAACAACAGAAAGTCCACATAGACACAGAAGCTGAACAACATTCCACTCAGTGATAACTTGGTCAAGGAAGAAATAAAAAAAAAAAAAAAAAGAAAGCCTTTTTAGAATTCAATGAAAATGCAGGCACAACATACCCAATCTTATATGACACAATGAAAGCAGTGCTAAGAGGAAAACTCATAGGTCTGAGGGCCTCCAAAAAGAAACTTAAAATTGCAGGGTGGTGGTGGTGCACACCTTTAATTCCAGCACTTTGGAGGCAGAGGCAGGTGGATTTCTAAGTTCGAGGCAGCCTGGTCTACACAGTGAGTTCCAGAACAGCCAGGGCTATACAGAGAAACCCTGTTTCAAAAAAAAAAAAAAAAAAAAAAAAAAAAAAAAAAAAAAAAAAAAAAAAAAAAAAAAAAAAAAAAAAAAAAAAAAAAAAAAAAAAAAAAAAAAAAAAAAAAAAAAAAAAAAAAAAAAAAAAAAAAAAAAAAAAAAAAAAAAAAAAAAAAAAAAGAAGGAAAGAAAGAAAGAAAGAAAGAAAGAAAGAAAGAAAGAAAGGAAGAAAAAAATCATAACAATCAAACAAACAAAACAGAAACTGAAAACTTTTAAGTGAGAGATAGAGATAAATCCATTCCATATGGGTTTTATAGAGACAACATATTTGCAAACAGTAACAATTTCTGAACCTTTTATTTTTATACTTCTTTGTATTTTAATTGACCTCTCTATAGGTCACTCTATAAAAGACCACCATTGTCTAACTCATGAAGAATATATTTACAATAAGGACTACCTACCTTGTACAGAACAAATGCTCATTGAATTCCATAGAAAAAACAAGGAAAGACATGAATATTTGAAAGAAGAACATTCTGAATGCCAGTTCTCAAAATAGCAAAATCTGAATTATATTTACTTAGTGAAAATAATTTCCTTCCATCTCTTCAGGCAATATGAACATCCTTGGTAATTGGTAATTATATATATATATATATATCAGTATTAATAACGACAGCCTTGAATGATGTGTTTGTTGTCTATATAATTTACATAACCTTGTTAACCATCCTGCTGTCAACCAGAGTGATTGTGTGTGTGTGTGTGTGTTTGTTTGTAATTTTGTAACAGAAATTTTGTAACAGGTAACAAATTATCTTGAGCATTTTTCACTAAAATTCTCAGACTAATGAAAAAGTTTAGTTAGAAAGCAATTGCCTAGCATTGACTAAGCTTGGGGTTCACTAAAGTTTCCATAAATGAAAAAACTCAAAATGAAACAACCTATGAGAGAGAGAGAGAGAGAGAGAGAGAGAGAGAGAGAGAGAGAGAGAACACCACAGTGGACACTTGACTGACGATTCATAGGAGAACAATGTTCCAATCCCTGGCACTAGAATTATTCAAAAATAAAGATTCTCATTAATCTTCCCCATACTCCCTGTAATGAAATATTTGTTCTTAGTCCTTGAGCACTTAATTGTCCAACAAAATAATTAGTTGTAGTTTAAAAAATGTCTGTATCAATATCAGGTTACTTATTTTTAAAAACCATAGACGCATGCTGCTTAAATGCTGTATTTCATATCCACTCTTTCTTAATTTTGGATGAAAACTACTTATATTCACCATGACAGTATTAAAATTATGATTTTAGCTGAACAGTTTTCTTTTCAAAGTAGATTTTTCATTCAAAGCATAGGATAGGATATTTTGATATTTTTAACTAATCTTTTTTTTTTTTTTTTTCATCTACAAGCCAAGAAGGTAAACTGACGTGATGAATCTTCAATATGGCTATAAGAGAATTTTAAGTACATTGTCCTGCCAAGAGTTTAACATTTTATGAGAAAGGCCAGTTTGATATTTGAATTTATATGATAGTCCTTATATATTCAGATCCATAGGCACTAAGTTACTTAGGGGGCACAGTGGATGTGTTTCTTGGAGCAAAGAAGTTTAAGCTACGTAAATCAAGTACAATTATCTATGGCTCCTGAACAAGATTTTGGCTTTAAAGTAAGTAATCTAAGTGCTTCTCTTCTACATACACCACTACAGAAAACAACAAATCAGAATACAGATTTGTAAAGCCAGTCCCAATGTATACATTATAAAATTCTCCTGCATTTAAGGCTCAGGGACACTGTATGAAAGTTTGTGGATATATGTCTCTCTCTCTCTCTCTCTCTCTCTCTCTCTCTCTCTCTCTCTCTCTCTCTCTGTGTGTGTGTGTGTGTGTGTGTGTGTGTCTGTCTGTCTGTCTGTCTGTCTGTCTGTCTGTCTCCCTCTGTCTTTGTCTCTGTTTCGCTCTCTCTGTCTCTGTCTCTCTCTGTGGTTGCGGTTGGTATTTTGTTTTGTTTGGGAAAAGTTTTCACGGTCTTCTCCTCCACTGGCTTTCTCAGAACTCACTCTGTAGACAAGGCTGGCCTCAGACAATGAGGCTGGCTTCAAGCTTACAGCTATCTACCCTGTCTCTATCTTCCACTGGCTGGAATTAAAAGCATGCACTATCACCACCCAGCTTGGATCTATATATCTTAAACTTTCTGAGCTTTATTATTAGTTTTATATATTAGTTTGATTACACAACAAGTTTCATAGTATGTTTCAGCATTATTTATGATGTCTGTATGAGTCCAATTGTAGATAAAACAAAGTATCTGAAAAAAAAAAAAAAAAAAAAAAAAACAGGAGGGATTCACTTTTCACAGCTGCATCTTCTCCTCCTTCAATTGTGAGATAACATCATGTCTCTGATCTTTGAGTGAGATAAGAAAAAAATGATATAACAAGTTACTTGTCTTCTGACTTGCAGATGTCTTATCATGATATTTCTGGGTCACTGTATTCACATGAGAGATATACCCAAAAATGTTTTATTAAATGTGTAAGAGCCATGATATATTTTCCTAGTTTTTTAAAACCTCAGTATAACCATAACTTATATACTACAAAAAATTAATTTTCAGAAACTTAATTATAATATTCAGTTGTTAGTTATGCACAGTTTATTCCATTGCATGATTATACTAACTTTTTATTGAACCTCAGATTTTAAAGACCTGCCTAGGGTCTTAGCAATGTCCAGTGCATAGAGAATCATGGCCGAGTGTCAGCTGAGCTGAGACTGATGTAATAGGTCATGACCTGGAGAAAGCAGAGACACACAGACAATTTCAGTGTGATAAGGATCTGCAGCCCACCAAATGAGCCACATGCATGGGGTTCAAGCTGTGAGCTGTAAGGAAACAGCTAGAAGCAGTGAAAGAAAGCTCCCTTTAAAGTGCATGTGTGATAGCTTCTATTATGAACTAAACTAAACCTTGACTGTTATACCTTTTAAAGGGGGATGATTGCAGACAGTTTAGACTATTAACATTTATTTCCAAGACTCTCTTCTATATGAAATTCTAGTAGAATGTTTCTTTCTGTGTAGGCTACAAAGCTTACTTATAGGAACTTGGACTTTATTTCTAATTATCCCTGAGAACTGAGTTTGTAAAATAGTTAATGATCAAAGAACGTGTAGAATCATTTATTAAGTATATATTTTCTTATCTTTCTAAGACAAAAGAAAATAACATATGCTCAGAATGGTTTGCATTCCTCTTCTTTCTTTTATGGATTCATTTATGTCTAAGGCTATGAAAATAATTTACATGTTTTTTCCTAAAGATAAATATTTTAAGTAATTTTAAAGAATGAATTTAATTAATTAACTAAATACAATTTTAAGAAAATAATTTCAACTCAGATACACATTTTCTGCATATGATCAATGAAACCTAATTCAAGAATTTGAAAGAATAAGAACATAATTTCTTCTGAATAAAGGTGAATAGACATGTAGGGCAAGAATGAAAAATAAAAGCAAAAACAAATAAACAAACAAACAAACAACCTTGCCATTAGCGTGAATGGCTTCTATCAGTTTTATTATTAATTACATTCTTGTTATCAACCTATGCTGTTTGATTCTGTCCACAATGCCATATTCTAAACTGTTATAGTTTATATTTGATTAACTAAACACATCAGTAATAATGTCTCTGGCTGGTTCTCTCTCTGGATGATTCCCCTCTCCTGCCATGCCCATCAGGGCTGTTTCCTCAGTTATATCTATTTCCTCACAAGGAACCATGCTGTGATATCATTATTTACTTTTATTATAAATCATAGACATGATAATGATAAATTCATGTCTATACTTTCACATGAAGATAATCTGTTGTTTGTGTATATTTTCTGAAAGAATGTCATATAGACAAATAGACGAAATATTTGAGGTGCAGCTACTTTCATGGCTGCCCTACTCAGGGCTTCCCCTCCTTCTAAAGATTCACCCCCTTTCACTATACTATAGATTTAAAAACTTACCTTTAAAACTTTTAAAAATATTTTCAGTGTTTCTAAAATATATTCAAAATTTTCATAGATTAAACTCTCTGTAATCTCTTAGGACTTCTGCCACTCTAATTTTCTTCCCTTTCTATTACCCTTCCCATTTTGAAGCTGTAACTTCAACTTAGCAACAGTTCTCTGTTAATAGACATGTTAAGAGTCACTTGAGATTTATTTGTATATTTGAGGATTTGTAAAGTATTTTCCACCTGGTTCTGTTAATAGTGTAGAGATAAACACTGGCAGCAAGTTAAGTCCAGCACTCAGGAGTCAGAGCTACCCTAAGCTCTAGGAGTTTGAAGGCAGATTTGTCTACAAAGCTCTGCACTGAGAAACTCTCCAAAAGCCAGCCAACCACCCAACCAAGAAACAAACAAACAGTAAAACAAACAAACAAACAAAAAGAAAGAAAAGTAATTGTCTTCTTCTTCATGTACAAAATATGAAACCTTAGGCTAAAATGAAGAAAAGGTCATTCAGAAAGGAAAAGCTAACAATATTGAAAATTAGGGAGAGAGAGAAAGGGATGAAGAGCTGTAGGAGAGGGATGGGGAGAGGGAAATATCCAAAATGTAAACAAAATAATTCAAAACTTCAATATTTATTTATTTGTTTAGCTAGTATGCCTTTTAAATAAATATTAATGTGATGCAAAATTTTTTAATTAATTAATTAATTTTTTACACTCCATATTTTATCCCCCCTACCCCCATCTACCCTGACTGCTCCATAACCCATACGTCCTTCCCAGTACCCTGTTTCCACAAGGATGTTCCCACCCCCACCCCACCTGACTTCTAAACTCCCTGAGGCCTCCAGTCTCTTGAGAGTTAGGTGCATCATCTCTGAAGGAACACAGAACCAGCAGTCCTCTACTGTACGTATATTGGGGGCCTCATATCAGACAGTGTATGCTGCCTGTTTGGTGATCCAGTGTTTGAGAAATCTCCAGGGAAGAGATTAACTGATATTGCTGGTCCTCCTTCAGGGTTGTCCTTCCCCTCAGCTTCTTTCAGCCTTCCCTAATTCAACAACAGGGGCCAGTTGCTTCTGTCCATTGGTTGGGTGGAAATAACTGCATCTGACTCTTTCAGCTGCTTGTTGGTTCTTTTGGAATGCGGTCATACAAGGTCCATAGCTTCTGTAATAGTGTCAGGTCTTGAAGCCTCCCCATGAGCTGGATCCCACTTTGGGCCTGTCACTGGACCTTCTTTTCCTTAGGCTCCTCTCCATTTCCATCCCTGTAATTCTTTCAGAGAGAAAGAGTTATGTGTTGGAGTGTGACTATGGGATGGCCTCCTCTCTCATTTGAAGCACTGTCTTCCTGCTGGAGGTGAGCTCTATAAATTCCCTCTCCCTACTGTCGGGAACTTCATACAAGGTCCCTCCCTTTGAGTCCTGAGATTCTTTTACCTCCCAAGTCTGTGGTGCATTCTGGAGGGTCCCCCTAATCTCTGATCTCCTGAGGTTGCCTGTTTCCATTCTTTCTGCTGGCCCTCAGGGCTTCAGCCCTTTTCCCTCACTCAATGCCAGATCAAGTTCCCCACTCCCGCCTCCCTGTCCATTTTCCCAGGTCCTTCCCTACCTCCCAACTTGTGATTGCTTTCTTCAATCTTAAACAATTCATACTTTCTTCATTCTCTTCTAAATGTGGCAACCTTTACTCCAGCTCTTGTTCCTCTACAATAAATTTTCTTTTTCATAAAACCGTTTTGCCGTTTGGTTCAAAGCATTTCCAAGCACACTGTGAAATGTTCCTGTCCCAGAACAGAATCAGTCACCTCTTCAAAGTGGGTTAGCTCATTATTATAAGGAAATAATATCCAGAAACCATATTCTTTCAATTGTTTACACTTGCTTCTTGCTTACTCACTGTGCAGACAGTAGAAAAGGTTTCTATTTGTACATTCAAACACGTTTGTCACCAAAGGTTTAGCATATGAAAATAAAGTGAATGGTAAAATTTAAGTAATGAGTCTTAACTTTTCTTAGACTTGAGGCCACTTAAAGCCTTATGAAGTAAAGAAATGTTTGAAATTCATACTCAGAAATCTATTAACCCAAGGCAGAATTATGATTCATGATTTAGTTACAATGTAGTTCATAAACAACTCAAATTCTCCTTTCAAGGTTTGTGTCATAACGGAGCAAAGGTGAAATGCAATCTCTCTTCCAAACGAGGCCTGTGCATATCCTAAAGGGTTTTTACAAATCTAATTAACAGTCAACCTTGAATTTGTGGTTTAATATTTATTGCCTATGCTTGAATCAGTTCCTAGACATTGAAAATCAAATGAATGATTTATGATCAACTGGAAAACTGTGAAGAAATGTTTAAGGTTAAAAAGGCTGTTTTAATGCCCTTTACCCAAGGACAATATTAAAATATTACATATCACCATTTTGGTGCATGCAAAATTTCAATTTTTGTCTCTATTGCCATCTCAAGAAATGTTTTGCATCATGTTAATTTTTGTTGAAAATTTGACTCAATAATTTGACATATCTGCCAGCTCATTTATTTGTAGTAATTTCCATTGGATGTTTTCTATGTCCTCAGGTTTAAATGGAGCATATTTTAAAGGCATGCTATTCGTATCTTATATGTGATGAAAACTGCAGTAAGTAAATATTACATTTCTGGGATAATAAGATAATCATGAAATTTAATTCTTTGTAGCTTACTCATAAGGAGCTGTATTTGTTATTTTTCTGTTGTAATAAAATTCCATGACCAAAATCAACATAACAAAGAGACAATTTTATTGACTTAATGGCAGCAAGCCATTGGCCTGGGCTTAAAAGCAGGAAGCTGAGAGATACCGTCTCAACCACAATCATAAGCAGAGCAAGCAAACTGGAAGTAAGACAAACCTATAAATTCACAAAGCATGCCGCAAGTGACTTACTTCCTCAAGCAAGGCCATATATCTAAAACATCCAACTGAGAACAGAATGTTTAAATACTTAAGCCCATGGAGGACAATTTTTTTGTTTTGTTTTAAATTCAAACCAGTATATTCTGAAATATACATAATTATAATGCAGTATAATTATTCATAACTTAACTTATATGGCATTTAATAGATAATATTTTTCAAACATTTTCCTTTAACTATTATTAACCCAGTATAAGTGAGTGAAACATTGCAAGGTACACTTATTTCTGGTTTATAAGGATAAATATTTAGAATGAAGTTTAGAAATATACTGGTTTATTAAGAGAGCAGGTATAGGATCTCCTCCAAGGTCTATGTGCTGATTAAAGTAACAGAGGCCAGGAATTTGAGACAGAAGAAGAAAGGAAAGAAAAAATGATATAATTACAGTTTAGATTTTAAAGTGTAATTTTTTTTTTAATATTACAAAATGTTTTTTAAAAAATGTAGGTTCCTATGCAAGGAAACCTGATGAATGAATGTGCTTCATTTATCTGAGTTTGCTGAGTTCATAGAATAAGCAAGCTGTAGCTGCTTACATGAGGAAAAGAGTTATGCATGGGACAGATAATATTCTAGACAGAAGAAATGTAAGTAATGTTTTTTATAGAAAATGTTACATTTTTATAGAAAGATACTAATTTATGAGCTAATATATTAATAAGACCATTTTAAAGAGAGTTGATTGTAAATATAAAAAGTAAAAGAGTTGATTGTAAATATAAAAAGTAAGTAGGACATTATACTTTAAAATAAGTAGTGTTAAGCAGAACCTTTAGTTTTTTTTTTTTTTTTTTTTAATAGATGGTACAGAGAAAGGTGGACATTAAATTGGACATTGAGATTGGATTGCTTAAATAGAACAAAAAACTCAAATAGTTTTGTTGTTTTATGGTGTTTATTCTTTTCCTTACAGGGAGTCTTCTGTTGGCAAGGACTTGATGACATTTTATATGCCACTGTAGAGAAGACTGGGCAAAATTCTGATTTGGAAAATTTTAACTTGTAGACACCTATTAAACATTTAAATGGAGTTACCAAAAAGGAAGTTGGCAGCAAATCTAAAGTTCAGACTCATTGAAAGCATAAATATGTAAATCTTCAGCCAACTTCGAGGTATAAATATGCAAACTCAATTCATGAGCTTCCTGCCATGGTAGAGATACATCCATTTCCCTATACAAGCAGCATTAATATATATGTGCAGATATATCTATGTCTATATCTACATCTATCTATCTATCTATCTATCTATCTATCTATCTATCTATCTATTATCTATCTATCTATCTATCTATCTATCTATCTATCTACATACATACATACATTCATACATACACACATACACACACAAAGCTTTAAAGAGAACGAAGTATATGTTCATGATTGCTATCATGAAGTAAATTATGCTCTAAATATAGAACAAAAGCATTGCTGTGGGCTTTGGAGGAAGAAACTCTTTTCTTGTGCTATATTTCATTCCAGGAGAGGCAAATCCATGAAAGACAATAGCAATGTATACAAGACATAGAGCCTAATCCCATGGTTACCTTGAAGTCAGACCTCTGAACTTGAAACGTGGATAAAAAAGAAATGCTGACATATCCCATGAGAATCCAAGTGTAGCATTTGCAGTGTAGACATTCAAGAAAAATTTAGTGATAAACTCTGTTCTACATGTAGAGCTTAAAATAGCAATAAAGTAACACACATCAACTAAACCATGGGAAACAAGCCAATGTAATTCAAAACTAAAATCAAAAAAATACATCTTAAAATCGAAGATTTAATGTGGTCTGATATAGGATGGTTTTGAAAGATAAGATCATACAAATAAAATTATGAGAGCAACAGTATACCAGAAGGAGTAAAAAGCTGGATAATTGGCTTAAAGGAAATATGTAATAGGAATATTGCAAATACAAGGACAGATTGCTGCAGTGCATAAAAATTATAGAAGAATTTAACAAAGACTTTATTCAAGACTACTGAAATTATGGATCAGTATTCCTGAGAGAGAGAGGATAGGGATAAGACCCACTTCAATTGAAATGAGAGAAGAGAATTCTGAAGGTTGGAGTGAATAGTTGAAATTGCATTTATACATATTTTAATTAAGGATTTATGTGAAAAGAACACTCACAGTATATAAAATTGACCTTAGTCTGCTTATAAAAGGTTCTTATAATAAAGAACTCTATAGTGGGTAGCTTGTAAACATAGGACTCTGCTTGGCTATCATTTTCTTGAACAAGAATTATAGACCCCATTAGGGTGTTTTCTGATATCTTACAAGACAAATGGTCTTTCCTTCAGTCTCTGTTCCACACTTTCCCTCTTTATCTCCCCCCATGGGTATTTTGTTCCCCATTCTAAGAAGGACCAAAGTATACATACTTTGGTCTTCCTTCTTCCTGAGCTTCATTTGGTCTGTGAATTGTATCTTAGATATAACGAGCCTCTGGGCTAATATTGACTTATCAGTGAATGTATTCACATTCCAGTGTGTTCTTTTGTGATCAGGTTACCTCACTTAGGGTAATATGCTCTAGTTCCATCCATTTGCATAAGAATTTCATAATTTCATTGTTTTTAATAGCTGAGTAGTATTCCATTGTGTAAATGTACTACATTTTTTGTATCCATTCCTCTGTTGAGGGACATCTGGGGTCTTTCCAGCTTCTGACCATTATAAATAAGGCTGCTATGAACATAGTGGAGCATGTGTCCTTATTACATGTTGGAGCATCTTCTGGGTATATGCCCAGGAGTGGTATTGCTAAATCTTCTGGTAGTACTATGTCCAATTTTTTGAGGAACTGCCAAACTGCTTTTCAGAGTGGTTGTACCAGTTTTCAGTCACATCAGCAATGGAGGAGTGTTCCTGTTTCTCCACATCCTTGTCAGTATTTGCTGTCACCTGAGGGTTTTTTGTTGTTGTTGTTGTTGTTTTGTTTTGTTTTGGTTTGGTTTTTTGATTCTTTTTTTATTAGATATTTTCTTTATTTACATTTCAAATGCTATCCTGAAAGTTCCCTATACGCTCCCCACCCTGCTCCCCTACCCACCCACTCCCACTTCTTGGCTCTGGTGTTCCCCTGTGCTGGGGCATATAAAGTTTGCAATATCAAGGGGCCTGTCTTCCCAGTGATGGCCGACTAGGCCATCTTCTGCTACATATGCAGCCAGAGACACAAACTCTGTGGATACTGGTTAGTTCATATTGTTGTTCCACCGATAGGGTTGCAGATCCCTTCAGCTCTTTGGGGTGTTTTCTCTATCTTCTCCATTGGGTGTCCTGTGTTCCATCCTATAGATGACTGTGAGCAGTTTTAGCCATTCTGACTGGTGTGAGGTGGAATTTCAGGGTTGTTTTGATTTGCATTTCCCTGATGACTAAGGATGTTAAACATTTTTTTAGGTGCTTGTCATCCATTCTGCATTCCTAAGTTAAAAATTCTTTGTTTAGCTCTGTACCCCAGTTTTAAAGGGTTGTTTGGGTCTCTGGATCCTAACTTCTTGATTTCTTTGTATAAAGTGGATATTATCCCTCCATTAGATGTAAAGATCTTTTCCCAATTTGTTGGTTGCTGTTTTGTCCTATTGAAATGTTATCCTCTTTCCCAGTTTCCCCTCCACAAATCCCCTATCTCCTCTCCTTTCCCCTGATTCTATGAGGGTGCTTCCCTACCCACCTTTCCAATCCCACCTCACTGCCCTGGCCTTCCCCTACACTGTAGAATTGAGCCTTTACTTGCTAAGGGCCTCTCCTCCTACTGATGTCTGACAAGGCCATCCTCTTCTACATATGTGACTGGAGCCATAGGTCCTTCCATGTGTCCTCTTTGATTGGTGGTTTAGACCCTGGAAGCTCTGAGAAGTCTGGTAGATTGTTGTTCTTCCTATGGGGTTGCAAACCCCTTCAGCTCCTCTAGTTCTTTCTCTACCATTGGGGACCACATGCTCAGTCCAATGGTTGGCTGCAAGCATCACATCTGTATTTGTCAAGTTCTAGCAGAGCTCTCAGGAGACAGCTATATCAGGCTCCTGTCAGCAAGTACTTCTTGAAATCTGCAATAGTGTCTGGATTTGGTGTCTGTATATGGAATAGAACCCCAGGTAGGACAGTCTCTGGATGGCCTTTTCTTCAGTCTCTGCTCCACACTTTGTCCCTGTATTTCTTTTAGACAGGAGCAATTCTGGGTTAAAAATTTAAAGATGAGTGGGAATTTTTAAATGGTGGAATCCATCACAGATTCTGTGTTTAAAGAAGTACATGGTAGCCATTGACACCTTCTCTGATGAATGAATAATAACAAACTCTTTGAGGACCTAATTCTAATGTGAGTAAAAATTATCATAGTGAGAAACACATGAATTTATGAACTCCAGAGAGAGAAGACAAAGTCATGTTTTAAACACACAAATAGGAAACCTGAGCTGTAGCTTGCTGGAAGCAAGGTCTCTCTACTGAGCTGAACAGGGAGTCAGGAAGAGATTGACTTCAATAACCTTTGACTCTGAAGCAAAAAAAGCTATTCACAATTTTTAATATAAATTGACTGCAAGTGAGGAGAGAGAGAGAGAGAGAGAGAGAGAGAGAGAGAGAGAGAGAGAAAGAGAGAGAGAGCTCCTAGTGATCTGGGGAGAGAACAGCAGAAGGTAATTTAATGTAAGGGATACAAAGCAAAAGGATGAACCCCTTGCATGAAGAAAAGGTACCAGCATTAATGAGGAAAAATATGAAAGAGAGAGCAATAGAAGGAATATTGAAGTATAATTAGATAAACGGGCAAATGTCACAGTGAAACTCATTACCTCAAATATCAAATAAAGTAATAATGCTGTATTCTCAATTAAGAACTGCTGTTGCCTTGGCTCAACTTAATCTTATTTACTATTTATTTCTTTATTTCTTTATTTCTTTATTCATTCACTCATTTATTTTTAGATTTTTAATTTATTTACATTTCAAATGTTGTCCCCTTTTCTGGTTTCCTCTCCAACCCCCCCACCCCCTATCTTCTCCACCCTCACCCTGCTCACCAACCCATATACGCCTGCTTCCTGGCCCTGGCATTCCCCTACACTGGGGCATAGAACCTTCACAGGACCAAAAGCCTCTCCTCCTATTGATGTCCCACAAGGCCACCCTCTGCTACATATGCAGCTGGGGCCGTGAGTCCCTCCATGTGTACTATTTGTTTGGTGGTTTAGTCCCTGGGAGATCTGGGGGTACTAGTTAGTTCATATTGTTGTTCCTCCTATGGGGCTCCTTCAGCTCCTTGGGTACTTTCCCTAACTTATTTATTGGGGACCCTGTGCTCAGTCCAATGATTGGCTGAGGGCATCTACCTCTGTATTTGTTGAGCACCTGTAGAGCCTCTCAGGAGACAGCTATATCAGGCTTCTGCCAGCAAGAAATTGTTGGCATCCACAAAAATGTCTGGGTTTGCATGTAGAAGAATGAAAACTGATCCATTCTTATTTTCTTGTACAAAGCTCAAGTTCTAGTGAATCAAGGATCTCCACATAAAACCAGAGCCACTGAAACTAATAAAAAAGAAAATGGGAAAGATTCTTGAGCACATGGGCACAGGGGAAAATTTCCTTAACAGAACACCAATATTTTATGCTCTAAGATCAAGAACTGACAAATGGGACCTCATAAAATTGCAAACCTTTTGTAAGGCAAAGGACACTGTCAATAGGACAAAGAGGCAACCAACAGATTGGGAAAAGATCTTTACCAATCCTACATTCCATAGAGGGTTCAAAATAATCTTATGGATGTGTGACAAACTTGGAGACACAATCTCATAGCGAATTCATGGGACCTTTGGTTCTTACAACCTTTGTGTCCCCTCTTCAGCAATGTTCTTTGAGCCTTAGAAATAAGAATTGTGTTGGAGAAGGAAGTGCTTGTGCTGGGACCCAAAACTCTGCATTTTGATCAGTTGTGTTTTTCTGTAATTATGTTCTTTAAAAGCACAAAGGCTTAGAATGTAGTTGGACTACATGTTCATTTTAAGTGACCCATAAAGAAAGGTTAGGGAAATGTAGGATATGATGTAATACATCTCTTTAAATAGATAATATTTTAATTGACAGGAGCATCCTTTCATTTAGATTTTACAATTATCCTTAGAACAAAGGCCATATAATATTTTGAAATATCTGCCTCTTTAGTATTATTGTCTAATTACAAAAATCCTGTCAGCCTTCAAAATATCAACACTCATAGCAAACTAGTTTTTTTTTTTTTTTTTTTTTTTTTTTTTTTTTTTTTTTTTTTTTTTTTTTTTTTTTTTTTCCTCATCTGCTGGAATTGTCATTACAAATTCTCCATGTTAGTGATTCACTACTTAAGGCACAGGCAAATGCAAACCTGATTTTAATCTGACTGGCATTGTAACCACAGCTCAAGGGTATTTTAAAGACTATTGATGAACATGAAATCTGTTCTTTGTTAAAATTAGTTTTTAATATATCATGACACTGGATACATGCCAGCAGCCAGAAATGGATGATCTGTGCCTTGTTGAAAGGGAGTCAGTGGTATATTTGAATTAGAATATTTTGCAAATGTACTCTATGACCTTAAATGCTCACTGAAAAATATGAGCAATTTAATCATTTGTAAGAGAAAGTCCATTACAATGCCAGAATAGAAGCCACTGAGAACTTTATGTGAGGATAATGCATGTCTTAAATTGAACATGAGCATTGAGCAAGTAAAGTATAGTCAATGGAGCGATTATGTAATGTTCTCAGTCGGAATGACAATCAGGCCTCCATTTACATTCATTCACAGCCAGCAAAATATGCACAGTATTTACCAAGACCCTTAATTGGTCGCCGGAAGTCCCTGGGTAATCACCCCCATCTGGATCATTTGGTTTTAAGCAGACACCTTCCTTTGCTCCTTGTATCAGTGTCTTTTAATTTATCTATAAATAAGACAGAACATCTCCCTTTGAAAATTGTCTGTTGTATTCAAAGTAAGTATTTAATCCTATTCCTCTCATCAATGGCGTAATTTAGAGGTAACACACATTTTCAAGGGAAATAACAAAAGCATCATAAGGTAAATAACTCCATTTGTATCCTAGAAATTACCAAAAGAAAATCTCCTCTAACGAGAAATCATCTTTCTGAAATCTGAATAGTCTGTCTACTTTTTACAGTCTTAACTCAGTGTCCAAAGAGGAGCCCCCCCCAAAAGATTTGCTATAAATTTTAATTAATGAGTAATGAACTATTCAATTAGAAAGGCCCCAATTCCATTAAGAATGTAAATAAGTCTCAGAAAATAACAATTCATCATGTTAAATTTTATAATGTTATTAGCTTTATACAGTTATGAATATACATGTAAATTTTAGCATTTCCTCTAGAAATTATCATTTTTCTTCAGACAAAAACATTCACAATATTTTATTAGAAGTTTCTGGTTAAGTAGCTATGATAATAATAGATTAAATATGTAAGCCATTTACAAAATGTGCATGACTTATAAGTGCAAATAGAACCAAATTTATGTTTTACTCAAAGTCGTATTCTCATTCTCAACATAATTCTGGTGACGTCTTACATGGTTCTGTTCTGTGTTTACACTGTGTAGTCATGCTCCCCCTGAGGTTAAATGCTTATTTTTTTAATTTGAAAGAAACTATCAAGGTTACCTACACTCATGACTCTGAACTGTATTCTTCTTTAAGACAGTTTTGGAGAATAATGCCACTTATTAAACCTTGATGCTTGATGAAAATACAACCCTTCAACTGAGAAATCAAGTATAAAAATGGTGTTCAGATTATAGCTATCATTGGAGTTAATTAGCACATAAGCCTGTACTTCAAGTTTTATTTTAGATGTGGAAATTCTTCAGACCTGTCACAATTAATATTTATTAACCTGTGTGGTACCATCACCAAGTTCCTATCCAGATTTTGCATATTTTCATCATTAGACAAACAGACATATAAGTTGATTTTGCCTATTCATTTTTATATAAGCACTAGTTTTGATTTATTCGATAGATATATTCATATTATTTATGAGTAATTACATATTTAGTTTCCTTTTTAATTGTTAACCATTTAGGTTGTGAGCAAAATAAAATGGCACCAGTTTATAATTGACTGGAAGAAATAGTTGCTACAACTTAAATGAAATTCTAATATTTCAATATCTAGAATCAGAGTTTCTAAGATTTCATTATAAAGGATACTTTGACATATTCATAATTTATTGCTTTTATTACAAAAGGCTATTGAATTATATCAAATCATTTTTTCCTAAATCTAATAAGTAAATCTAGTATATTTTCAATAGTAAAATGCTGTCTTTGTCAGTTGTCTACTTCAAGAAAAAGTTTCCCTGAGGTGGGTTCAGTTGAGAGCTGAAGTGGTCATACTCATTCCCTCTGCTACTCTGTCTCATCACCATCCAACTCCCACCAACCCTTTCTCTTCCCAGTCATTCTCCTACATTCATGTCTCTCTGTTCTTTTTATTGTTTCTTTTTCTTTTTCTTTCTCTTTTATTATTTTTCCCACCAACAAAAGTCACAACAGCTTTATGTTTATGACTTTACCTGCAATGCCCTATCTATGTGACAGCACCTATCTTACTCATCCCATCCAGTGGCTCCCACTCTTTCTATTCCCCTTCGGAAATGTCCCCTGGACCTTGGAAGTAGTGATGATGATGTTTCATTTGAGCCAGAATATTTAACAATGACTTGTTATAAACACTTGGAACAGTTATGCGGTCCTACTACTCTTATGAGCCATTGCTACTGTGGAAAAGAACAAAACAAAACAAAACAAAACAAAACATCTCAGATCAATGTTTAGAGATACTCTAATGCTTAGGGAATGTCTAGAAGGCATTTTAACTGCATGTCAGTTTAACAAAACATGAGTAGTGTGTTTTACCATGGGATTTGTTACTTCCATATCTTTAGGCTGGTGCCCATTTTGACAATGTCCAGCTTGGATTCCCTTTGGTAAAGCAGGTCTTACCTCAGAACTGAAAGCAATGGTTGTACCACAAATGTCTATTGAATGATTGTACCAGTGGGTACATCTTGTCTGATATTTTACTACTGTCTCATACAGGATAATGCTGGTGTGAGCCTGATGAGTTTCTTTTCTTATCTTATCTTTACTTTACTTTTCTTTTTTCTTTTTTCTTATTTTATTTTTCTATTAGATATATTTTATTAGATATTTTTTTTATTTACATTTCAATGTTAGCCCCATTCCTGGTTTCTTCCCCGAAAACCCCCATCCCTTTCCCTCTCCTCCAGCTCATCTACTCACCCACTCCTGCTTCCCTGTCCTGGCATTCCCCTACACTGGGGCAGAGAGGCTTCACAGGACTAAGGGCCTTTCCTCCCATTAATGACTGACAAGGTCATCCTCTGCTACGTATGCAGCTGGAGCCACGAGTCCCTCCCTGTGTACTCCTTGGTTGGTTGTTTAGTCCTTAGGATCTCTGGGGGTATTGGTTAGTTCATATTATTGTTCCTCTTATGAAGCAGAAAACTCCTTCAGATCCTTGGGCCCTTTCTCTATCTTCTTCATTGAGGACCCTGTGCTCAGTCCAATGGTTGTCTGAAAGCACCCAATTCTGTATTTGTCAGACAATGGTAGAGCTTCTCATGAGACCGCTATGTCAGGCTTCTGTCAGCAAGCACTTTTTGGCATCCACAATGGTGTCTGGGTTTGGTGACTGTATATGGGAAGAATCTCCAGGTGCGGCAGTCTCTGGAGGGCATTTTCTTCAGTCTCTTCTCCACACTTTGTCTCTGTAACTCCTTTCATGGGTATTTTGTTCCCCCTTCTAAGAATGACCGGAATATCCACACTTTTGTCTTCCTTCTTCTTGAGCTTCATGTGGTCTGTGAATTGTATGTTGAGTATTCCGAGCTTCTGGGCTAACACACACTTATCAGTGATTGCATACAATGTGTTTTTACTACTGTCACATACAGAATTAGTGCTGGTGTGAGCCTGATGATTTTTCTCCTCCAAAACCCCAAACAGAACCTTCCCGAAACATACAGAGAAAAATGGATGAAACTGGCATAATTTATTCTGAGTGATGGAATTCAGTCCCACAAATGCAAATATTATATACATTCTTTCATATATAGATCTTAACCTAGAATTTTAAGAGATCTCTGTCTTAGGATGGAATGATACATCAATAAGGGATAGGGAGCAGAAAAATCAATGAGAAATAGAAATGGAACCATGGAACGAATGAAGCTTGACAGAGTAAAACAGTAATAGGAAACTAGAAGTGAGGGACATTCTTAGAAAAGAGGTTTCAAGTGAACAAGAGGTGTGATATGGGGGATTTTGTGAGGGTCAATAAAATTAACTATGTAAAAAAGAGCCATATAGAAACATATTACCTTCCAAAGGGGGGAAAAAAAAAAACTAAAGTAAATATATCAACATCTTACAAAAATGCTTAAGTAAAGACTGTTCTGTAGTCATAGGTTTGGAAGTCAGACACCCAGAGTAGAGAGGGACATTTCCCTATGACTATTAAAAGTCACACAGGCTTCCCCCAAATGCAGTCTCTTTCTGTAGTTCGTGCTATTTTTAAAAATTCTTTGTTAATGGAAATCATGTTCATTCATTATTCATATATAATTTCTCCTCTATGACTGCATTTATGGCAATGTTTTGACCATGTGTTATATTTCTTTAATAATCTATTTTTACTTTTATTGTTTCCCAGATGAAACATTTGCTATATTACACCACAAGAGTATAAAACATGAATTATATCATCTAAACATACATGAAAATTTGCAAATAATTTTATGAGCTGCTAAAATTAATGAATTATCATAAGTCTTCAGGTTGTTGCTTCTGTTGTTGACTGTGTGATTTGAATACAAATGGCCTATATAGGACCATATATTTGACAGGAATTCAGAAATGTGGCCTTGTTGGAGGAAATGTGTGCTGGGAGTAGGCTTTTGAGTTTTAGGTTCAAGCCAGGCCCAGTGCTTTTCACTTTCATGCCTATTGACACAAATATTGAAATGTCATCTACCTCTCTGGTACCATGTCTGCCTGCATACTGTCATGCTTTTCACTATAGTGATAATAGACTAAACCTATGAATCTGTATGCCAGCTCTAATTCAATGTTTTCCTTATAATAGTTGCTGTGGTCCTGGTGTCTCTGCATAGCAATAGAATTTTGACTAAGACAGACTTTGGTATCAGGGACTGCAGTACTTCTGTGATAGGCTTGACCACATTCTTGTTAGAAAGAATATGAGACTCTATAGGTGTCTGGAGTAGAAAAATGAATCACCACTTTAAATGGAGCTTAATGGTCCATCCTAGTAGGAGCACAGAAGATAGTGGTACTGTGAGTGATTTGAACTGCAGGAGCCTACTGTAAGAAGGTTCAGAGAGGAAGGATATTAGTAGGTGGTCTAGAGATCATTCTTGTGGCTAGTCTTAAGGAAATTTATAATAAAAAAAATGACATAGCAGCCCGTTTGCATCAGAAGACCCAGCAGTTTTGGAGAGTCCAGTGCCACAGGATGACCACTGAGGGAGCAGCAGCAGTGGAGTGGAGACACCAATATCTTAAAATACAAGGCATATATAACACAGGAGGCAAAGCTGAAGATGTCACCCAAGCCGTTTGGAGGAGCCCAGAAGATCATAAGCAAATCTCAGGAAATTAGACATTGAGTTATTTACACTATTGTAGCTTCATTTAATTTTGTTCAGATACTGCCTGTGCACTGGTTCTTCTGTTTCTTCAACTTTGAAGAAACTATTTAAAGAGAATGGATATTACAAAGAACCTTGAGGTTTTTTTTTTTTTTTTTAATTAGATATTTTCTTAATTTACATTTCAAATGCTATCCCGAAAGTTCGCTCTACCCTCCCACCTGCCCTGTTCCCCTATCTACCCACTCCCACTTTTTGGCCCTGTTGTTCCCCTGTGCTGGGGCATACAAAGTTTGCAATACCAAGGGGCCTCTCTTCCCAATGATGGCCAACTAGGCCATCTTCTGCTGCATATGCAGCTGGAGACACAAGCACTGGGGGTTCTGGTTAGTTCATATTGTTGTTCCTCTTATAGGGTTGTAGACACTTTCAGCTCCTTGGGTACTTTCTCTAGCTTCTCCATTGGGGGCCTTGTGTTCCATCCTATAGATGACTGTGAGCATCTACTTCTGTATTTGCCAGGCACTGGCATAGCCTCATATGAGACAGTTATATCAGGGTTCCTTCAGCAAACTCTTGCTGTCCTATGCAACAGTGTCTGGGTTTGGTGAGTTTTCATGTGTTTGAATTTATAAAGGCGGTAGGGCTTTTAAATGTATTTATATTTTATATTATGATGTTGATATTAATTTTTCCCCTTGGGGATAAATGAGAAGAGACAAGTTATAACTGAAAAGTGATGTGCTTGTGTATCCCATTGACAAGGGATCTGCTGTTCTGGCTACATTTATGTAAACTTGTAAACATTTATGTAAGCTAAAGTTATCTCTTTAGAGAGGAGGGAGTATCAATTCAAAACAAAACAAAACAAAACAAAACAAAACAAACCTCCATGGAATCTATTTGTAGGACAATGTCTTGCTTGGTGATCAATGTGGGAAGGCCCAGGCCATCATGGAATGTCTTATTCCTGAGCTGATGGTTCTGGCTCTATAGGAAACCAGGCTGAGCAAGACATAAAGTACAAGCCAGTAAGCAACACCCCTCCATGGCCTTTGAATCAGCTCCCAATTCTGGTTTCCTGATCTACCAAAATTGCTACAGTCCTGCTTTTGATAATTAACTGGTATAAGGAACCATGACTAAAATAAGTCCTTTCCCCCAACGTTTTTTGGTCATCATGTTTCAGCACAGCAAGAACTAACCCTATTCAACACACTGATGATAGAAAGTTTTGAATGTGGTCTGAGAGAAATATACTTCTGAGCCCTCTCTATTTGTTGGCAGGCTAGAAGGTTGGGTTTCTGTTTTAGTCTGGTCTTATGTATAGGCCATGTCTTGCAGAGTTTGTGGCATTATTTCTAGATAATTATCTGCTGAAGTATCAGTTTCTTCTTTGTACCCGTTATGAAAACTTCATTATTTGTTAGCCAATATAATTTCTTAGTTTCATTTTTATTTAATCCAATGAATAACATCTTATTTTTCCCTTAAAGTCTGAAATTCTCAGCAAATGATAGAAAACCAGATAGGCAGATACAGATAGATAGATAGATAGATGATAGATAGATAGATAGATAGATAGATAGATAGATAGATAGATAGAATTTTCATTACTTCAAATTCTTACTAGATCATTAATTCAAAGGACTGTGGGGAGATATACATGGGAGTGTTTGGAGGCAAGTAAAGGGAGGAGGAAATATTGCATTTTTATTATATAGTCAAAAATTAAAAATATATGAAAATGTATTATTTTCAAATGTGAGAAAAATCTAAAATTAGTTTGAAAAAATCTGAGCAACTATTTCCAAGGAATAAAGGAACTGCTGTTTTAGACATTTCAGAAATTTTAATTTTTC
This sequence comes from Mus minutoides, assembly GCA_902729485.2. Lineage (NCBI taxonomy): Eukaryota > Metazoa > Chordata > Mammalia > Rodentia > Muridae > Mus > Mus minutoides. Next base: position 332,204 of record LR750654.1, read on the forward strand.
TATATTTGATGGCTGTGGCTTATAATAAGCTGTGGCTTATCAACATTTCTTACGTATGAATAGCCATTAAATACTTCTTTTCTATAAGCATGATTCTAAGAATAGAAATACTTTCCACAGGGAGGCCAAACCTACACCATCTTTGAACCAGGCTCCATCTTAAAAGAAAAAAGAAAAACAAAACAAAAGAGAGCAAAACAAAATCTGAGAACTTGACCTGTAGCTGAACCTAAGCTGTACCCAAATGCCAGGAAGAACCCCATGGATTATCCTTGGCCCACACACCAGAGTTACTCCCTAGCTACTTCCTAGCAACAGTTAATCAAAGAGTAGTCTGGTTGTTTCAGTTGTACTTCCATGCTGCTTGTAATTGTTCCTGGTCTTGCTTCAGAACACCCACCTGTAGGCTCACAATAACCATTCTATTAGATACTTCCCAGGCTGGATAGCCACTCACTCACTCCCAGTCATTATAAAACCTTGTCCTGCTGAGGGTTCCAGGCTGCTCCTAATCCCTGTCCTTCTATGTCAGAGTTTCACTGGAAGACATCCTAAGCCGAAGCTTGTAATAAAGACACCCTAATGGCTTACATTGGAAATGGCTCCTTCATGGTCCTTTGGGGTTCATGAACACTTCCTGGCAAAACACCACCATAATCAATTGATTCCGTAGGTATCATTGAGCATATAGCAATAAAAATACTTAAATCTTAGGTCAAATTATGCCACAAAGTTTGTTACTGGAGATTATAAAATAATATGGCCAAAATTATTCGGGAAATTTTAATTCTTTTCTCGTTATAGAAATGAAAATAGCAAATATGTGTCAAAATTCATCTGTCATGGACATTAAGACCAAAAATAGTCTCAGAAAATGATAATTTAACTTCTATACTGCTAATTATTTGTATTATATTTCCTTATGCTTCTAGCCATTTGAAGCCTATAAAGGAGCTGGGAGTAACTGTTTCACAATATTGTGTGAAACAGAGAGTTTATTTAAAAACAACAAATGTGGTTTGGGTAGGGAGATGGTTTACTGAAGAAAAGGTTTGTCATGTAAGAATGAAGACTAAAGTTCAGAGGTACAAAATTTATGTGCACATACCACAGTTCCAGTGCTCAGAATGCAGAGCTGGGATCTTTGGTCAAGCTGTCTCCTGAGATTAGTCAGTATAGTTGAGTTCTGTGTTTATATCGTAGAGCTTGTCTGGATGAATGTATTAAGGAATACATCTAATGTCGTCCTAGCCCTCTACATGTCACATTAAACAGCACACATAGACACACACTCACACAAATTTTTTTTTTTTAAATATGCATTTGTAGTATGGAAGTGGTGATGGTGGTGGTGGTGGTGGTGGTGGTGGTGGTGGTGGTGGTGTGTGTGTGTGTGTGTGTGTGTGTGTGTGTGGTATGTCTGTCTATATATGCATGCATGTATGTGCACATGACTCTGTGTGTATCTGTGTGTCTCTGTGTGTGTACATGTGTGTGAATGTGTCTCTCTGTGTGTCTCTGTGTGTCTCTGTGTGTGTGTTTGTATGTGTGTGTGTGTGTTTGTCTGTGTGCTTTATTGGTCAGTTCACATGAAAGTTTGTCTTTTTGAAGCTTTCTAAAGTATTTTAATATGAATTTAAAGTTTCCTTGGTTGCCTTTTATTTGCATGTCTGCTAAAATCTCAATAAATTTGAATCAAAGCATCAAGCTGTCATTTCAATACATGTGTAGATCAAAAGTAAAAAACAAAAGGAAAATTTTCCAAATAATAAGATTGTTAACTTTAGTGAAAGAAACTGGAACTTTCATAAACACCAATTTTACAGTCAAGGTCATTGTAATTGACCATGTATGTCACAGAATATACTCTTGGTCTTCTATGGTTAATATTACATTTCAAAGTTCAATTTAGTATTCTTAGACATTGAAATATATAAAATGTAACAAATGAAAATGTCATTTTCATGTAAAGAACTTTTTCCTGATTTGTTTATTAGCATGGATATGACATCCTTGGCTGTCATTTTATGAATTTAAATTACCTCATACCAAAGATACTATACTTTTAGAATTATTACTTTCTTCTGGGTAGTTGGATATTTAAAGAAATCTTTTAAAACTTGGAACATTACCAGTTATATCTGTGCTGAAAAATATTATAGTTGTACAAATGCCACCACAGAAAATGGATAAATTATTCAGAATATGTTTTATGTGTGACACATTTTGACTTAAGCTTTCCAAGCTTGCCGTGATTCCATTTCTGCTTCCAATTTATTTTTTAGAACAAAAGTACTTATGTTACAATAAAATATTGCAGAATTAATTAATATAGTTATTTCAATGGAATATTGTCTCTCATTTAACAGTATCAGAGATGTTGTTGCCAGAATTTTCTGTCATCAACGATCTAAAAGGCTCTTATGTAGATTTAAAATGTCTCCATGGATTTAAAAAAAAAATGAAAACACAGTTTATCTTCAAGTTTCTGTTTATCATATTAACAATCCCAGATGATTCTTGCTGTCTACAACATGAGGCTATATTATCATATTTCCAAAGAATATATATTTTGCATGTAATTTCAAGGTCAAGAAACATAAAACAGTTGCCAAGAACCCCTTAATATTACCTTACCTTTAATCCTCTTGTCTTGAGAATAAAAGAATCAATTACAGAGATAAGGAGGGTTATCACTGCTACAACCTTTACATGACGATATAGTGCCTGGAGACAGAGCCACTTGAAGAAGCAGAAAAATCGGTAGCATTGTCTATTCATATATTTTACTATTAAAATTATAACACATGGAGGTATTTGCAGTTTTCTGTAGTAATGAGTAATAATGTTAAGGGATCCTAAAACACTAAGAATATCCAATTAGACTTTGTCTTTTATTTAAATAAGAGTCACAGTATTTTCTGTTACACATCATGGCCCAGACCTATAATTATAGTGTTCAAATACTTACAAAACAAACACGATTCTAGTCCCATTAGCAAAAGGTTGATTTGAAATATGGAAACAGACTAACCAGATTATATTTGATATAATAAATGTATATGATATTACTCTTTTCTTAAAGACTCTAGTGTGGTGACTTGTTTGTTTGTTTGTCTGTTTGTTTTTATTTTTGGTCAACATGGCATAATCTAGAATCATCTGAGAAGAGGGAACTTCCACTGAGAAATTATGGTCACCAGATTGGCTTGTTGGCAAATTCATTGGGAGGGGGTCAATTTTGATTAATGATTTTCCTAGGATGGCATGGCACCTTGTAAAAATGCTACCCGGTGGATGTTGCTGGTTTGTAGACAAAAGAAGACTGAGCCATGAGCAAGGAACAAGCCAACAAACAATATTTTTCTACAGTCTTCACTCGAGATCCTGGCTCTAGTTTCCCAACCTGCTTTACTTTCTGTGCTGGCTTTCCTCAAAGAGAGGCTCTCATCCAATCAGGTGGTTTTGGCTGGTATATCATAGAGATACAAAGCAAGCTAGCACATATACTGGATGATTCTATTTAATCTGAAAAAAAAAAAGAAAAGAAAAGAAAAAAGAATAAGGAAAAGAAAAAGAAAAAAATAAAAATATATTTCGCACATGAAAACTGAAAAGAGAGAGATGACAGGTTACTGATAGCATCTGAGGTTCCATACCATGTGATGTTGATTGTCATTACTAATATTTTTTGTTGAGGTAAATACAGGTCTGATTTCTGTTCTTGTCTCCCTTCATCTTCCATGCTGCTTCTAATTGATCTGTCCCCATATTTCAGACCCACTGCTTGCCAAGGGTATTAGGTATCAGATGTGTTTTTCTGGTATTTGAACACTGTGCTCATGAATTCACTTTCACCATTCTCTGGGCTTGTTTTTACTTCGTGCTGTGTGCATCAAGTCAATCACAGAGTCTGAAGGCTTCACTTGCCAGTACACCATTGTTCTCTAAGAGTACCTATTGAATTTCTGACAGAGTTAATATGAAAGCTTTCCCTCCTTATGTCCTAGGATGAAAACAGAAATGTCTAATGCTGTCTGAAGCACTTTTGATTGCTTTCAAAAGTGTTTTGCTATCACAACTTCCTGAGTCAAACTATTAAATATTATTTCCAATGCTTAGCTCCTATTGTTAACACCGACTATTTGGAGCTTTATCAGCGCTTTGCTGTCTTGCTCTTCATGAGCATTCCAATTGAAATATACTGAATAGACATGCTAATGCTTTTGCATGTTATGAAGCTTTGGCTGGTGAGGTCCTCTTCAGGCTCATAACATCATGATTGTCACCCATGTGCATGACATGTTTTATTAAATAGAGTTGCAATATGTGTTGCTCAACCAGATAAAAATAAACCTCCTCAAAGAAAGTTTTAAAAGAAATAATAGACAGATTAAAACCCTATTCTTGTTTTTGATGTAATAACAAGAATTCTGTTTCTTTCCCCCTGAGTGTTCTTGAAGAAAGTTACAGGTTCATCCTACAAAAGCCAAAAGATTGGTATTCACTGCTAAGCCAGACAGACTATTCTTATGTATTTCTCTGAATTCTGACTTCCTTATAATGTGACTGTAGAGTCCCACCTTAGATTAATATCTAAGACCCTTAAGATGTTACTTAAAATTTAAATATATTTAATTTCTCTGAATAAACGACACTTCAAGACTGAACTGGAATTTGCATTCTCTATCCGAGAATAACAGCAACCAAAATTAAGTTATAGCACACAGATGATTCCCTACGTGCTCCTGAGTTTTAGCCTAGGTTCCAGCATCTGACACTACTTTACAGAAGCAAATCAAAGCAGAACCTTAATGAATAAAGTAAGTCACTAAATAAATGCTCTTGATCTTATTGAAATCCTTATGTACATCCTCCTGGTCCACCTACTGTCCATCATGAGTTGAACCTCTCTACTAACCCACCACATCCTTCCTACCACAGTACTTGCCTTTGCATCAGTACAGAATCAATGTAGTAAGGCATCGTAAAACAAATTCTGTGAAATCAAATGCAAAGAAGCCTCCTTCTTAAGTTCTGTCACATTTTTTTGTACAATGAAGCAAAATTTAGTCTATTAGTGAAGAACTCTGAGTTTGCAAATATCTCAAAATTTCTCAAAATTCCCATTTTTCACTTACCAGAAGCTACCATGTGTCCACCAAAATCTTTTTTGCATTTCCTAGACAACTAGAACTGTATTTTCTAGTGCCCAAATGGGTTAACATAAATATTTTATACTATTTAATATTTGATAGAAAAAATTTTACCTGTCTCAGTTATTTTCAGCCACTTATAAAAGAAATAGTTTAATAGTTCCACAAGTATAGAGTTTAGAAAATAGACTGAAAACAAAAAGACCGGTAGCTGAAGCAGCAAATGAAAGCTTCCATTTTTATTCACAAGCAGAAGGCAGACAGCAAACTAGAAATGGCATGAGCTTAAAAGCCCAATGCAGTCACACACTCGTGCTAACAAAACCACACCTCCTAATCTTTTCCAAACAGTTTTTCCCAACTGGGGACCAGGCACTCAAATACAGGAATCAATGGGGAACTCTTTCATTCAAACCATCACAGCCACTGGCATATTTGATGGTTTGATTTTCAGCCACAATAGTTTGTCAACCAGTAAGAAAATTAGCACCTAAAATGAGGAATACTGTGTCACACTAGTGCAAAGAAAAAGCTAGCATTAGAATTATTTATTTATTTATCTATTTATTTATTTCTGAAAAGGAGAGTAGGTAAAAGGTTACTGTGTTTTAAAAATGTATTTATTATAATTTTTGTATTGTTATATAATTGCATCAATATCCTTCCTTTAAAATTTCCCATATTCTTGTCCATGCTATTTTTCAAATTTATTGTTTCTTTTTTCATGAATTGTTGTTAATGTACACCTGAATATGTTTAGAAATGCAGCATATACACACACACACATTCATTTAGCCTGTGCAGTCTGTATGTTGTTATATATATATATATATATATATATATATATATATATATATATATATATATATATATATATATATAAATGTTTTTAGGGGTATTTGCTATTGAATACTTCGTTGATATAATTTTTGCTCAGGATGATTATTTCTCTTGCTCTTAGCATTTCTTCGAGGCCTCTAGTTCCTTTTGTAGTGTTGAGATCTCCTGGGTTTTCCCCTGTCCACATTAGTATGTCTACTCTTTTTAGCAGCTCATGTTTAGCCAGTCATGTTGGTAAGATTTCATAGTGTAGCATCTGATATTCTTAAGAGATATAAAAATGTATTCTGCACATTTAAGATGCTGGATTTCTGCAAGCATCATGGCCAGCAAAGAAAAGATCCATGTTAGGTAAAAATGAAACTCAGGTCAACATAACTTAGCCGGTCCTGGGTCAAAAAACAAAACCAAAAACCAAAAACAAAAAAGAAACAAACAAAAAAATGAAAACAAAAACAAAACATAAAAAAGAACCAAGCGAATTGTTTGTTTACATATGTAAACATCATAAAGCTTTGGAGATTTTTTTTTTTTTTTTTTCTGAAATAACCACAACAAAGCTGTAGTCCTGGCTACATAGGGATAATGATAACGGATAACGACTGGACTGGAGAGAGAGAGGGAGAGGGAGAGAGGGAGGGAGGGAGGGAGGGAGAGAGCGAGCGAGAGAGAGCGAGAGCGAGAGAGAGAGAGAGAGAGATTAAAATAAAAGAAAAAGCAGAGTGTGAAAGTCATAATGGTTAGAGCTAGGAGCAACTTTTTAAGTCCTTATGTCTCTTTTATAACTGCCCAAGGTCTTAGTTATTTTCCTGTTCCTGTGTTAAAAGTTTGACTAGAGCAACGGAAGGGAAAGGGGTTCATCTTGGCTTATACATCCAAAGGGATGATCTAACCCGTCCCGGAGGAAGCCTTGTCAGCAGTCACAGAAGGCAACCTGAACGGTCATACTACATGTGCAATCCATAAACAGAGAGGAACCAGCAAATAGATCTCAGCTTTAAGGCCCACCCCTGGGACCCACTTTCCCCAGTGAAATCACACCTCCTGACAGTTCTCAAGTTCCCAAAAAGTATCCAATTCACTTGTGGCCGATTCTCACCAAAAATCAAGTGTTAAACACATGAAGCTATGAAACCACAACTAGCAGAAGGTGGTACAGTGCAGTGTAGTCACTCCCCAAGCCAACAGTCTCTTCCTTCTAGAAGAGGTATGCTACATTTCTACCTTTCTTCAGTAATATACTGATTAAGAACATTCTGTGAGGTAACACATTCAGTCTCCGGGCCTGGTCTCAGAAAATCTCCAACCTCCAAATTTCCTAACAGGTTCAATTTATTTAAAGCTGGGGGAGGAGGGGGGTGTCTTAAAATCACAATGTCGAAATTTGTAACAAAATGTGCGAAATCCCAAAGACATAAACGACTGCTTGGTGATGCGCTACCACCCTATCAGATGTGCGAAGCCATTAAAATTACATCAAGTTAAACCCATAGTGATTTTGTAGCTTCTTTACCTAGGCCAATAGCTCTGAACTGTTTGCTTCGCACCAGTGACACATTCAGTGACCTCCTTTTCTAGTCATTACCATGGGTGTCTTGTGTTTGACCTGCCCCGTGAGAGCTTGAGAATGTCATAGGACATTGTCTTAGGGAGGAAAGGAAGTTTACAGTTGAAGGATTTATGCCATTTATTTCCCTCACGGAATGGTAATGGTGCTTTTATGTGCTGGGTCCTTATATTCCCTAGGTACTTCTATGCTCTGGGTACTTAGACCTCTGCTCCAAACATCACATGCTGAAATCAAACCTTGAGTGTCACTGTGGTTCTAAGTGAAGCATCTGTGTGTGTGTGTGGGCGGGGGGGGGGGGGGTTTACAAAGTCACGAAGGCCAAGCTCACAATCAGAACAGTAGTGGCTTGGTAAAATGCCACAGAGAGCTGTGCAGTTTTTCCACCAGAGGAAGCTACGCCTCAAAGATATCATCTATGGAGCATGAATTTACTCTTCACTAGTCGATATCTGGTAATACTAGATCTTTGAGAATCAACCTGAAGTACCTGAAGATGTCTACCTCTTATGAAGTTCTTTTGCACTCTCTCTCTCTCTCTCTCTCTCTCTCTCTCTCTCTCTCTCTCTCTCTCTCCTTCCTTTCTATTGACTTTACATCTTGACCTCTCCCCCTCTCTTTCTAGACCCACTTCTCACTGCCCCTCCTTCCATCCTTGCCAAACCTTCTTCTCTGAGGAAGAGGAGGCAGTGTTTTTATTGCTTATATTTTCATGCAGATTCATTTAAAAACACAACCTCTCCCTCTTCATTTCTTCATTTCTTCCTGTGTGAAAGATCCGTTGGCCCTACAGAACTTGTCATCAAAGAGAAAAAACAAAAAACTGAGTTATTTCAAATTTCACAATACTTTCCTCCAGTCTCACACCTGGCATTCTGTTCATACCAGATTGTCAATCAATCATTTCTTCAAATATCTAACCATTACTGCAATATCAGAGGATGGCCTTCACTCTTCCTGCAGTATCTTTTACCTCTACCTGATACACAGCAGATAATGCTTAAACCTGCAGGAAAATTTGATGGTTAACCCAGAGACTTAACACCTTTCCTCTGAATCTTAATTCCTATTAAATTATTTTAGTAATTTTCTTTGATATTGATTTTTCTCTAAAATTAATTCACCGAGCATAGTACTTATTGGGTAAACATGTAATTAAACTTTTATCTGGTTATTACTACATTCAAAAAGTTAAATTAACACGAGAGTGACACCCTATTAAATACAGAATAGAACAATATTTTTCGATGAATGAAATAAATGTGTCACCATATGGTGTTGCAAGCATAAACCATGTCTTGTGCAAGAATAGTAAGTACTCTGTGGTGAACCACATAGCCATCTTTTCATGTTTCAAATATATATTTTAAAAACCAAAATGTCCAATATTTTAGGATATAATGAAGAAAATATCTAATTAAAAAGAGAAACATTAAAAATAAAAAAAAATTAAAGGATATAATGATAGTATTATTTCTCATATAAAGTCTGTGATGGCTAATTTTCTGTTATTTGAGAGGAGTGTGCCCCAATTGAGAAAAATCCTCCATAAAACTGGGGTTTAGGTAATCAAAAAGGGCATTTTCTTAATTAGTGACAGATGTTGGAGGGCCCAAGCCATTGTGAATGGAGCCACCATTGGGCTGCTTGTTCCACATTCTACATAACAAACAAACAAACAAACAAACAAACAACCTCATGTGCTCATGTGAAACAAGACAGTAAGCTGCATCCCTCCATGAGTTCTGTATCAACTCCTGCATCTAGGTTCCTTCCCTGTTTGGGTTCCTTTCTTGACTTCCTCCCCATGCTGCCCTGGTCACTCTGTCACACAGAGAGAGAGGAAGAGGGGGAGGGAGGGAGGGAGGGAGGGAGGGGGAGGGGGAGGGAAAGGGAGAGAGGAAGAGGAAGAGAGACAGAGAGAAGAGACAGACAGAGACACATAGAGAGACACAAAGACACAGAGGCACAGGGAACGACTATGTCAATATGAGTCAAAGAGAAAATGAGGGTAGTAAAGAAACTGGAACAGAGCAGAGCAACTTAATTCTGTAACAATTGTGTTAAACATGACAATCACATGTACAAAAATAACCTGCTGAATGAATACCTACTTCCGTGAGATTAGGAAGCAAAGAAATAAAGATATATATAATGACGCAGATGAATTTCACAAAAGGGAGCAGCACCAGCAACAACATTGTGTTTTGCTAAAGAAAATCAACAGTTTAAATTCTCAATTCTGCTCCATTCGCTTAAAAGCATTATTCCAATAATAGAAACATTTAAATAACTATTTTATATTAATAAAATTGACAAACTTTATTACTTTCTAATTTATAGAGATGAAGCTGCTCTACCCTCTGAATAATCAAATAAAAGCATTAGTAATTACATTATGTTTAAACTGATAAATTTGTACAATTGCTTTTAATTGGACAAGATTAATCATATTTTTCAAAGTATCTGTTCTATTTTACAATAATTTTAAAGTCAATTTAAATTTTCTTAACTTAAATTTTCTAATAATTTTTATCAAAATGTAAATAATAGACAATGTTCTGTGTAACATTCACAACTACCCATTAATATTAAAGAAAAATCCAACTTATAATTAACATGCAAATATTTTATAATATATTCATTAAATTATTTAACTTAAAGTTCAGAAATTTATTTTATATGTCTTCTCAGGAAAAAAATTTACACACTATTTTAAATTTTAACTTATTTCTGGTTTCTAGTTAGAACAGTCTCAAGATTTCAGGGTTATTTTAGAACTATATATTGAATTTTGAGTAGTAGACACTTTACTCTACTGAAAGTATACCTTACTAGAAGTTGTGATACTCCCTGAATATTTTAGTAATTCATAAATACACTTCGTAAAAGCCAACATGAACACTCAAATATATATCATTTTAACATATAAAATATGTTATACATTTAAATATAATATGTTTGGTAACATATAAATTAATATAATTGTATATATATATATATATATATATATATATATATATATATATATATATATATATATATATATGTCAGGTTATTTATGTTGTGCCATGTTAGTTGAATTCACCTAAGTTGCATACTTGTGTACTGAAATGTTAATGAAGCATGCTGGAAGTGCTTGCCTTTAATATAACAGGCTCTACTCAGACTTGCTTCAGAGTTCATGCTCTCTGGATTTGCCAAGGTAATGACTTTAAGCTCTTGTTTGGTATTGCTTATATTAAGACTCTGTAGCTCATGTTTTATGGGGATTGGTGCCTGTAACAGATGCTTTGTAAAATGCCAAGGTAGTTTTCTGCTGCAATCACTGAGTCAGAGTTTAAATTCAACATCTGGCGTGATTTGTCAGCACCTGAGGTAAATAATGCTCAGTGATTCAGTTGTCTGGCCCAATAAACATATTCATTTGAAAGTGTCATTGAGAGATGTCATGATTTATTACAAGTCACGCATCTCCAAAACACACCATCACCTAGTTTTCAATAGAATATTTATGCCGAGAACAATACTAGCAATTCTCACATCATGTTTCTTATAATCCAAGTACTGGAGAGGCAGACGAAGACATATGGAGTTAAATAATGAAGGAATGCAGAAAGAAGAGTAGTCACTTAATGACAGAGAAAAATAAAGTGTCAGTCAAGCCAGACTGCTTCTTCCCTGCTCCTCAACTTCCTTCAAGTTTCAGTGTGAACCAAGTGACTGGCGCTGACTTATGTGACAGGTTATTAAACCAGTTTACCAGCAATCCTCTTGTAAAACCTGTATCTTTGAGGTGTGTAATTGGAAAATTCCTTCCACTGGCATGATGGACAGAATACAAACCATTCAAATGAAGCCATATGGTGGAATACTTAGAACCCAACTCACCTTCAAAAGCCAAAGAGAAACAATAGCCAAATAAATGACAAATGAACAGGCATTTTCTTCTTAAAAATTCAGAATATTTATGCAAATTGTGTTTTATTATATAATAGTGAATGAAAAAATACAAAATAACACTTTACTAGACCACCATGTTGTATGATGGCTATTTTCTCAATGATATGGGTTGGGATGCACCTGATAGGTTATTTTAGCTCAATTTCATTGTGATTGTGAAAATGTAGCATTTCTTTGTTCATATGACTGTCTTATAAACTACAGATAAAACTCCTTCATAGAAGAATTTTGGAAAATAAGTTCTGTTAGTAGTAAAATATTTTCTGACAATCATCTCTCTTTGAAATGACAACCTGTCTTTATTACAATTATCACAATGCTTCTAAGTTTGGCAATGGAGAAATCTTGTCCGTGGTATAAAAATGCAGGTATAAAGCATGCAGTTATTTATGCAAATTTCTGTCCTGTTAAAAGAGTACAGCCACAGCTATTTATCACATACTTGCACCAAATTGACAAATTACAGTAATAAATGGCTACAGTAGTTAATATGTATAATGCCTATTGTGCTTATTGAATGAAAACTATTTTTTTACTTCTGCATCACAAACTATTATTCATGCAAAATGAGCAGATGTTTGGCATGACTCCAGAAAACTGTTGGGCAGTTCACATACATATACATATTTGTTATGATATTTATTAGTGAATAACTGAATATTCCTATTCATCCAGCAAAATAAACCTCAAGCAATAAAAGGATAGGTTTTCCAATTAATATTAAGTCTGAACTGTTAAGTGTATTTAATTATGACTGGTGAGCTTAATGGGAACATAGTTGTCATTGAATGTGTTATTAGTTGTGTGTGCATGTGTGTGTGTGTGTGTGTATGTGTGTGTGTGTGTGTACCGAAAGTATGAATTAGTAATCTTTTTTAAGCTGCATGCATAGAGATGTTTTATTGATGCTTATTTTGATGTTGAATGGAATTTGAATATTCCCTGGTCTCAAGTCTTCATATTTATATAATTTCTATAGTTTTGATGAGCATTGAAAGAAGACATTTATGTAATCAATGATCATCCATTAAACACCATTAAAGGTTATAGTCAGCTATGTTTCTTGGAAGAGCTCACTATAATTTTATATATAGAAAGCTGTTGCAAGTTTATCTAAGTGACAGAAAGATCATTTTTTTCCTCAAAATATACCATGTGACTTCAATGCTACAAGTCAGTAAGGAAACACAAGGAGTTATGCAAGTCTTTCCTTACTCCATGATCACTTATAAATCTATAGCTATTCAAAGTCAAGCGTTCCTCAGGGAGCAATGACTTTGAAGTAGACCTTTGATTTTTCAAATCAGCATGTTATAAACTCTGTAGGCTTCAACACAAAAATGCTGAATCTTGTAACTTATGCTCTTCTACATTAACAATAGTACATTACTTTTTATAATCAATAGGAGTATTTCTAAGTTAAGCAGTTGTAGCAAGAACTGAATTATAGACGATTCTTACTGCTATTTAAACCATTTGCCTACTGTGAGTGTTAAGAGCTAACACTTCCCTAAAATATTTAACACAATACCATACCATTACAGAAATAATAAGGTCTAGTAGTTTGGTTGCTTAAGTTAGTTTTATATAATGAAACTGCTTAGTGTTGGAAATTAGCCTCATAACAGATGTGCTAGTAGTAATGACCTCTATTGTTTATTAACTTGCTAATATTGAGTGTACACTGATCTTACTTCCTGAAAGGACATGTGATCCCAGACTCCTAGTGAATGTTCCACATCACAAATAGCAACAAGTTCTAATATGATAAAATAAATATTGAAATACAACATTTGAGTTCTTCGGTTTTCTTCTTTTAGGACCACAAGTCTCCTTTGTACCATTTTTCCCCACCTCACTGTGGCAACATTCTTAGATAAATTAGGTATTTCTTAAACTCCTTGCTGAAATACAACAGTAGAAGTCACTTCAGAGAAAGCTAGTTAGTGACAAATGAAAGGGTAAGGTAGGTACTCTGGATGCACTGAACAAGGGGGATAATTTTTCCAGTAGGTTCAAACAATACATTAAGATTTAATTATTTCATTGTAATACTCAAAATGACATTCACAATAAAATTTATGATTATTTGAAAAATTCTGCAAAGATAAATTTTATTCGCCTGATGGAATTGTCTTCTCCAAGGCTTATGACCTAGGT
>LR754186.1:0-47889 GCA_902729485.2 Mus minutoides
GTCGAATCGCTCTGGCTAGGACTTCAAGTACTATATTGAATAGGTAGGAAGAAAGTGGGCAGCCTTGTCTGGTCCCTGATTTTAGTGGGATTGCTTCCAGTTTCTCTCCATTTAGTTTGATGTTGGCCACTGGTTTGCTGTAGATTGCTTTTATCATGTTTAGGTATGGGCCTTGAATTCCTGATCTTTCCAAGACCTTCATCATGAATGGGTGTTGGATTTTGTCAAATGCTTTCTCAGCATCTAAGGAGATGATCATGTGGTTTTTATCTTTGAGTTTGTTTATATAGTGTATTACGTTGATGGATTTCCGTATATTAAACCATTGCTGCATTCCTGGGATGAAGCCTACTTGGTCATGATGGATGATCGTTTTGATGTGTTCTTGGATTCGGTTGGCGAGAATTTTGTTGAGTATTTTTGCATCGATATTCATAAGGGAAATTGGTCTGAAGTTCTCTATCTTTGTTGTGTCTTTATGTGGTTTAGGTATCAGAGTTATTGTGGCTTCATAGAATGAATTGGGTAGTGTACCTTCAGATTCTATTTTGTTGAATAGTTTGAGAAGAACTGGAACTAGGTCTCCTTTGAAGGTCTGATAGAACTCTGCACTAAACCCATCTGGTCCTGGGCTTTTTTTAGTTGGGAGACTATTAATGACTGCTTCTATTTCTTTAGGAGATATAGGGCTGTTTAGGTCATTAATCTGATCCTGGTTTAACTTTGGAACTTGGTATCTGTCTAGAAAGTTATCCATTTCATCCAGATTTTCCAGTTTTTTTTTTTTTTTTAATATAACCTTTTGTAGAAGGATCTGATGGTGTTTTGAATTTCCTCAGCATCTGTTGTTATGTCTTCCTTTTCATTTCTGATTTTGTTAATTCGGATCCTATCCCTGTGCCCTCTAGTGAGTCTGGCCAAGGGTTTGTCTATCTTGTTGACTTTTTCAAAGAACCAGCTCCTGGTTTGATTGATTCTTTGGATAGTTCTTTTTGTTTCCACATGGTTGATTTCACCCCTGAGTTTGATTATTTCCTGCCCTCTACTCCTCTTAGGTGACTTTGCTTCCATTTGTTCTAGACCTTGCAGATGTGCTGCCAAGCTACTGGTGTAAGCTCTCTCCATTTTTTTTTTTTTTTTTTTAGGAACTCAGAGCTATGAGTTTACCTCTCAGGAATGCTTTCATTGTGTCCCATAAGTTTGTATATGTTGTGGTTTCATTTTCATTAAACTCTAGAAAGTCTTTAATTTCTTTCTTTATTTCTTCCTTGACCAAGATATCATTGTTGTTCAGCTTCCACGAGGAAAGATATTGTGTGAATTTGAATTTGTCGTGCAATAGTTTGGTTTCTCAGTCTATGGTAAATGAGAGTTTTGCTGGGTATAGTAGCCTGGGCTGGCATTTGTGTTCTCTTAGTGTCTTTGTAATCTCTGTCCATGATCTTCTGGCTTTCATAGTCTCTGGTGAGAAGTCTGGAGTAATTCTAATAGGCCTGCCTTTATATGTTACTTGACCTTTTCCCTTACTGCTTTTAATATTCTGTCTTTATTTAGTGCGTTTGTTGTTCTGATTATTATGTGTCGGGAGGAATTTCTTTTCTGGTCCAGCCTATTTGGAATTCTGTAGGCTTCTTGTATGTTTGTGGGCATCTCATTCTTTAGATAAGGAAAGTTTTCTTCTATAATTTTGTTGAAGATATTTGCTGGGCCTTTAGTTTGTGAGTCTTCCTTCTCATCTATTCCTATTATCCTTAAGTTTGGTCTTCTCATTGCGTCCTGGATTTCCTGGATATTTTGCGTTAGGATCTTTTTGCATTTAGCATTTTCTTTGATTGTTGTGTCTATGCTCCCTATAGAATCTTCTGTGCCTGAGATTCTCTCTTCTATCTCTTGTATTCTGTTGCTGATGCTCATATCTATGGTTCCTGATTTTTTTTCTATGGTTTCTATCTCCAGGTTATCTCCTTTTGGTTTTTCTTAATTGTTTCAACTTCCATTTTTATGTCCTGGATGGCTTTGTTGAATTCAATCGCCTGTTTGGTATTATTTTCCTGCATCTCTCTAAGTTGTTTATCTGTGATTTCCTGCATTTCCTTCTTATAGTCCTCCATCATCATCATGACAAGTGACTTTATATCCATGTCCTGCTTTTCTGGTGTGCTGTTGTATCTAGGACTTTATGTGGTGGGCGAGTTTGGATCTGGTGATGCCAAGTACCCTTGGATTCTGTTGCTTCTGTTCTTACGCTTGCCTCCCGCCATCTCTGCCTGAGGAGACCTGGCATTGGTGCAGACCAGAAAGGACCCGCTATTCTGCCCTGGGCCTTTATCAATCTCCCGGCTGATGTCTCAAGTTCCACGAGATTGGGCTGGAACAGAAGCTGTGTTCCCCTGTTCACCTCAGGTCCTGAGATAGCTTGGGGAGTCCCAAAAGAGCCTTGGAGAGTGCACAGCGCCTGGGGCCTGAGCCCAGAGCTGGTGCATGGTGGCCGGACTGGACCAGAAGGGAGGGGCTGTCCCGCCCTGGGCCTCTATCAATCTCCTGGCTGGTGTCTCAGGTTCCATGAGATTGGGCTGGAACAGAGGCTGTGTTCCCCTGCTCACCTGAGGTCCCGAGATAGCTTGGGGAGTCCTGAAAGAGCCTAGGAGAGTGCACAGTGCCTGTGGCCCGAGCCCAGAGCTCCTGATGTGATTTTAAAGTCCTGGGGTGTGGGGAGCACAGGAAAGGCCCTAGCTGTGTCCTCTGGGCTCAGAGGAAAGATGGTGGGGTGGGGGGTGTTCAGGCTGGGAGATGTCCAGCCTCTGGTGGGGTGGAGTTCCTCTGTTCCTGCCCCTGCGGGCAACAGCTCCCCCACTGCTCCCAAAACCACCGCTGCAGTCCACTCAAGTGTAACCCCCGATGTGATCTTAAAGTCTTGGGGTGTGGGGAGCACAGGACAGGCCCTAGCTGCGTCTGCTGGGCTCAGAGGAAAGATGTCAAGGTGGGGGGTGTTTAGGCTGGGAGAGGCCCAGCCTCAGGTGGGGTGGAGTTCCTAGGTTCCTGCCCCTGCAACCACTCCTCCACTGCTCCCAAAACCACTGCTGCACTCCACTCACGTATAACCCCAATGTGATCTTAAAGTCCTGGGGCTTTAAAGCCCTAGCTGCGTCCGCTGGACTCAGAGCCCTCCTATCATTTTTGCCCTTCTGAATTACACTACCATATGTCCAGGCCAGCAAGTGTTCTATTTATTTCTTTTTTCTCTGAACATGAATTTAGTATACAACTAATATTTAATCTGCTCTCTTACATCTGCCTTCAATCTCATTCCATTTTGTACTCCCATGCTATATCTCCTTTAGATTTTGTCTTCTTTACGTTTTTGCTGGATTACAATCATAGTTAACCCATTTGCTATTGTTTGAGTATTTGTCCTCCCTTAAACTCATTTTTAAATTCATTTTCCATTATATAATATTAAGATGTGAGAATTTTTTTTTCATAGGGTCTCATTAAGTAGCTCTGGCTGGTCTGGAATTGGTTGTGTAGATCAACCTGGCTTTGAATTCAGAGATTTTACCTCCTGAGGAGTGGGATTAAAGGTGTGTGTTTTCATGACTGGCAAAGTGTCATTCTTTTGAAGATGAGATTAATGCTATTATAAAAGAGCAAGTTTAGCTTCATTTTCTTTTTTTGTATCCTGATCCTGGCTGCCTCCCTGCTCTTGAACTTCCTAACCTTCAGGGTGAATGAATCTGTTATGGCATCCTTGAACATTTGAAGGCAAAACTGATACCAGAGAAATGGAGAGTGGGTTTTTTTTGTTGTTGTTGTTAGAGATATCAAATTTTACAGATAGCCCTGGAGTTGGTCAATAGAGACTGTAAGGGATTGGATGCATTTCCTCTGAAAGTTTATATTTACATGAATAAGAGTACGGAGGAAATTCTGGTGATAGCTTAGAAGAAAAGATTCACAAGACAAATTTGAAATTTCTTAGAGTTTACCTAAATATTAGGATCAGAATGTGGTTAGTTAAAGTAATTCTCATGAGGCCTTGGACAAAAGCAAGAACACAATATTGGAAAGCGGCATGCTGTGAATATGACTGGCCCAGGGAGTGGCACTATTTGGAGGTGTGGCCTTGCTGAAGTTGGTGTGTCAATATGGGCATGGATTTAAGACCCTCCTCCTAGCTTCTGGAAGACAGTATTCTACTAGCAGCATTCAGATGAAGATGTAGAACTCTCAGCTCTGCCAGCATCATACCTGCTTAGATGCTGCCCTGCTCTCAACATGATGATGTTAGACGGAACCTCTGAGCCTGCAAACCAGCCCAGTTTAATGTTGACCTTTATAAGATTTGCCTTGGTCACCTTGGTCATGTTGTCTGTTCACAGCAGTAAAACCCTAAGACTTGTTCAAAATTGTTCAAAATTGGCAAGGACTTTAATTGAACTCTGTCCATGCTTTGGCCTTATGAAATCACAATTTAAGAGAGATGAGTTAGATGGCTGAAGAGATATCTAATCAGCAATGTGCTACATAGCTCTTTTTAAACTGCATATATTAAAAAGTAAAAAGAGAAGTGATTTAAATACAATTTAAGGAAAAGCAGAATTTAAAGACTTAAAAACATTCTTAGTCTACCTGTGTAAAGAATAAGAAAATATATTTAGGAAAGAAAACCAAAGAAAGAGTCCAACAGCTATTTGATAAAGAAATTAGTATGATAGAAGAAGCTAAATTCTGTTTCTCAGATTAGATCAAGCATATTCAAGGCAGTATATCTCTAGACCCAAAATTCTATTCTATAAAGTCATAGAAAAATGAGATTTACTTGCCATCCTAATAGTAATAAGGAGTGGGGAGTAGAGTGTTAAAGCTATCCATTATACATGGGGTTAGTGACTGTGTAACTAGGCAAGTTCAGCTGCCTTTTACTCTTTTACTTCTCTAACTTCATGGAATGATGTATCAAGAAGGTATTGACCAGATACCAGTGCCTTTATCTTAGACATCCCTATCTCCAGACTTGCAAGCCAGTTTATTTATATTCTCACTATATTATTTTTCTCTCTTGACTTTTAGATGCATTACTAACTTGGGTTATGTCAATCCCTTTCCTCTATTTCTACAATATGACACAATGTGAGGCCTTGTTTCATAAAACAAACTAAATCAAACTAACCAACCAACCAACTAACCAACCACCTACCCACCCACCCACCCACCTACCCACCCACCCACCCACCCAACCAAACAACCACCTGACCAACCAACCAACCAACCAACCAACCAACCAACCAACCAACCACCCACCCACCCACCCACCCACCCACCTACCCATCCACCCAACCAACCAACCGAAATAAAAGAAATGATGATTCAAGAAAAAAAGGCAGCTTAAAAATGGTTAGGATGTATTGTAGAATTGAATTACCTTCCTTTGCTCATCAGAGATCTTGAAGATAGCCCGTGTTTCTATTGTGGGTCCTTGATCTCTGATTCTAGAGAGAGAATAATATTTTTCCCCATCAGATTAAAGCTTTCTCAGAAAAAAGAAATAAAGACATAAAATAAAAATTACCATGTGGAGGATAGTTTCTTTTTTTCTTTTTTCTTTTTCAAATTTTTATTAGATATTTTCTTCATTTACATTTCAAATGCTATCCCAAAAGATCCCTATACCCTCCCCCACTCCCTGCCCTGCTCCCCTACCCACCCACTCCCACTTCTTGGCCCTGGCGTTCCCCTGTACTGGGGCATATAACGTTTGCAAGACCAAGGGGCCTCTCTTCCCAATGATGGCCTACTAGACCATCTTCTGCTACATATGCAGCTAGAGACACAAGCTCTGGGGGTACTGATTAGTTCATATTGTGGTTCTACCTCTAGGGTTGTAGATCCCTTCAGCTCCTTGGGTACTTTCTCTAGCTCCTCCATTGGGAACCCTGTGTTCTATCCAATAGCTGACTGTGAGCATCCATTCTGTGTTTGCCACACACTGGCATAGTCTCACACGAGACAGCTATATCAGGGCCCATTCAGCAAAATCTTGCTGGCATATGCAATAGTGGCATCTGCATTTGGTGACTGATTATGGGATGGATCCCCAGCTGCAGCAGTCACTGGGTGGTCCATCCTTTTGTTTCAGTTCCATACTTGATCTCTGTAACTCTTTCCATGTGTGTTTTGTTCCTAATTCTAAGAAGGGGCAAAGTGTCCACACTTTGTTCTTCGTTCTTCTTGAGTTTCATGTGTTTTGCAAATTGTATCTTGGGTATTCTAGGTTTCTGGGCTAATATATACTTATCAGTAAGTACATGTTATGTGAGTTCTTTTGTGATTGGGTTACCTCACTCAGGATGATACCCTCCAGATCCATCTCTCTCTTTGGGTTTTCTTTATTGTTTCTACTTCTATTTTTAGTTCCTGGATGGTTTTGTTCAATTCCATCACCTGTTTGGTATTATTTTCCGGTAACTCTCTAAGGGATTTTTGTGTTTCCTCTTTAAATGCTTGTAGTTATTTACCTGTGTTTTCCTGTGTTTCCTTCTTAAAGTCCTCCATCATCATAATGAGAAGTGACTTTAGATCCATGTTTTGCTTTTCTGATGTGATGGTGTATCCAGGACATGCCATGGTGGGAGAGTTTGGTTCTGATAATGCCTAGTAACCTTGGTTTCTGTTGCTTTTGTTCTTATGCTTGCCTCCTGTCATCTGATTATATCAAGTGCTTGCTGTCCTCAATATATCTGATTGGAGCCTGTCCTTTATATAATCCCAGTTGATTCTGGACTCCTCAGAGTCCAGCTGTCACTGTGATCCTTTGATTCTGTACTCCTTTGAAGCAGAGATTCTGGGTGTGTCTGAGTTCTTGGCAGTCAAGTTCCACTGAGACCTTGAAATACTGGTGTGATGCAGCTCCTGTTATCCTGGGATACTGTTGTCCTGAGATCCTGGGTGTGTTACAGTGCCTGGGAGTGGTGTCTCCTTTGAGGAGTGTGGAGCTGTCTGGCAGTGGTCCCAAGAACACGTGGAAAGTCCTCTAGGGACCATGGGGGTGTCCGCTGAATCTGTGCCCAAGGTGACCCTGTGCTGGCACAGACAGGGAGGGACTTTTGACCTTGGTCTGACTGATTTTCTGCTTCCCTAATGCTGTCTCAGGTCTGCGCGATTGGATTGGAACAGAAGCTGAGTTCCACTCAGCAGCAGTCTCAAGATTGTGTGGAGAGTCCTCTAGGGACCGAAAGGGGTGTCTGCCAACTCTGCGCCCAAGGTGACCTGGTGCTGGTACTGACTGGAAGGGCTGGAGAATAGTTTCTAATGTATTTGAATGAAAAAGAACAACCCACTTCTACATAATAAAGAATTATATGCCAGTGGTGGTGGTGGTGGTGGTGGTGGTGGTGGTGGTGCATGCCTTTGATCCCAGCACTTGGGAGGCAGAGGCAGGTGGATTTCTGAGTTTGAGGCCAGCCTGGTCTACAGAGTGAGTTACAGGACAGAGAAACCCTGTCTCGAAAAACAAACAAACAAACAAACAAACAAGCAGAATTATAAAGAACATCAGAAATGCTATAAATCTCAAAAAGACTGTGGAGAGAGATTTTTGTGTGTGTGTGCAGAAGTAGGATATAAAAGCCCCTTGTCTATAGGAATTTAGAATGCCATATGTATTCTGAGAGTAGCATTTATACCTAGAAATTACCTAAGAAACAAACTGACAATAAACAGTTTAGAAGATACTGTAAGATGATAATGTCTCATAAAACATTATTATCTAGAATATATAGTGAGCTAAAAAAAATCTCAGTGGTAAAAGCAAAAATTTGATTCAAAAGTAGACAATAGGACGTCTGTGAGATGTCTGAGTAGCTAAGGGTCTTTGTCACTATCCCTGAGGATCTGAATTTAATCTCTAGGATATACACTAAGAGAACTATCTCCTGAGTTGACTCCCTACTTTTATTTACAATTGCATGCCTACATTCTCTCCCTCTCCCCCTTCTTTCCCCCTTTCTTTAGTAGATCTAAGCAAGATGGCTTGATATGTAAAGGCTATTGTTGCTAAAACTGGTGATTTGAGTTCAATTCTGATAATCCTTGCAAGCTGCCCTCTGACTTCTACTTGAATGCCGTGGCACAATCAATAAATGAATGTAACTTTTTTTGTTTGTTTGTTTGTTTTTTGTTTGTTTGTTTTTCGAGACAGGGTTTCTCTGTATAGCCCTGGCTGTCCTGGAACTCACTTTGTAAACCAGGCTGGCCTCGAACTCAGAAATCCGCCTGCCTCTGCCTCCCGAGTGCTGGGATTAAAGGCATGCGCCACCACGCCCGGCTGCTGAATGTAATTTTTTAAAAGAGTACATACAGATGACCTACAAGTATAGGAAAGTCCTGACAAAATATGGTCCTGCCTTTTTATTTGTCTTCTTGGTTCCAGTTTGTCCTGAAAAAATGATTGATTATGTTGTCAGAACAGTGTGGAATTTATTGCTAGGAGGCTAGCTTCTTTTATTGGCACTAGAACTTGAGCATTTCCTTTCCCTCACCATGAACACCAGAAAAATATTAATTCTTGGAGGAGGAGGTATCCATTATTTTAATAGTCTGGTAGCCAATGACACAAGCTCAAGTTCATTTAGAATATTTTATCTCTTGCTAGGGTAGGTACAAAGAAGGAAATGTTGGGTAGACATCCACTGTTGGACTAGCTGGATCATAAGCTGTAGGCCACTCCAATAAATCCCCCTAACAAAGCAAGCCTCCATGCTCACCTGAGGGTGCGCGCGCGCACACACACACACACACACACACACACACACACACACACACACACACATTTCTTTAGAGAACTCTATCCTGACTAATACATAACTCAACTGTCTTCTAAACCATAAACCTAATAAGGTCTCAGGTTAGGTTTCAAGAAGGACAATAGGCCAGACTGTCCCTTTGATTAAGAGATTTATTGGAAAAGTTATGATATGGTAATGTTTGGGGTATTTTTGGTTTTGATAGAAGTAAGAAATAGAACTTCGGGTGTGGTGGCGCACGCCTTTAATCCCAGCACTCGGGAGGCAGAGGCAGGTGGATTTCTGAGTTCGAGGCCAGCCTGGTTTACAAAGTGAGTTCCAGGACAGCCAGGGCTACACAGAGAAACCCTGTATCAAAAAACCAAAAAAAAAAAAAAAGAAATAGAACTTCTCTGGGATTAGGTGAGAAAGGGATGTTAGGGGTCCCGGAAGACTTGGTAGCCCTAAAGTCACCTACCCTGAGACAATAGCTTTTGGGCTTTTGAATTCAAATAATGATATTTATGGACTGCAGAGGTTGAGTTTTAGAGAGAAGTTATAGATTCTTAGGTCAGAGATTGAGAACTGAGGGGAGAGGGCAAACAATATCCCTCGAGTTAGCTCATTGGTATGAATATTAGGATCTGAATTCAAATATCCACCCTTTCTGTAAATAGCTGGGCCTGACATCCATTGTCTCTGCCTGGTCAGATCCTGCACATTCTACTCCAGAATCAATTAGGATGAGTTCTTCTGCTCTATATATCTCACCCCTTGATATAGTCTAGGTCCCAAATCCTGTACTCTGGTTTAGTCTGGTCACCCCAGTGTCACAACTGATCTCTAGGCTTCCATTAGATCCTGATTTGCCTGCTTCTGACCACAGGCTTTTCTTACTCCACATCCAACTTCTCCACACTTGCAATTTTTCTCCACGATTTTGTCAAGTGAGTCTGACAATCTATTCCTCCACACACTCTCCCCAACCCTCAGTTTCTAAATAGGACTTCACTTGTTCAACAGTTCTGGCAGGAACTAATAGGTAGGACTTTAAAAACTAAAATGTTTTTGCACAGCTATAGAAATAATCAGGTGACGAGGAAACCCTAAGAATGGGAGAGAATGTTTGCCAATTATATATTTTATTGGCTTACAATCACACTAGGCTCCTCCCAGGTACCCAATAACCTAGGAACAGCTTACATCACCTCCAGGTGCAATCCAACCTGGTGTATAAGAGGGCCTGGTCAGCTACTCCAGCTCTCTCCTTTCATCTTCTCTTTCTCTGTTTGTCTGTCTGTCTGTCTGTCTGTCTGTCTGTCTCCCTTTTCTCCTCTCTCTCTTTCTTTCTCTTCTCTCCCATTCTTTAGTCTTTGTCCTCATGAGTTCCATGATGTACTCTTTCTTTCTTCCTCTCTCCCTCTTTTCTCTTCTGTCCTTCTCTGACCTTCCCCTTTCTCTTCACTACTCCTTTCCAGGTCTCCTTCCCTTCCCCGCTAATATACATTGTCTTTATATTAGGTCTGTCACAATTATACCATCATTTTATAAAACACAACACATCTGAGTCAAGAAAACAAACAACTCTCTCAAAAAATGTGCTTGGGATCTGAACAGAGAGTTCTCAAAAAAAGATACAAAATGACTAAGAAATATTTTTTAAAATGTTCATTATCTCTAACAATTGGGCAAACTTAAAACAATTTTGATTATTTTATCTCTGTGTATGTAACAGCAATGAAAATGAGGCCATGAATTTGAAAAAGAGCACAGTGAGATAAATATATAGGTGGGTTTAGAGGAAGGAAGGGAAGGAGGAAATAATGTAATTGTATTATAATCTCAAAGATGAAAGAAACAAACAACAACAACCAACTTTGAGATTTCATCTTTCCCCATCCAGAATGGCAAAGATTAACAAAACAAGTTGCAACCAATGCTGGGTAGTGAGATATGGGGAGAGGAAAACTCTCATTCACTCTTTGTGGGATTGCAAACTGGTCTAGCCACTCTGAAAATCAGTGTTAAAAATATTTAAGAAGGTAAAAGTTAATCATGGAGAAAGGGGACTTTCATTTGCTGATGTTGTGATTGCCAAAATGGTCCAGTCATTCTGGAAATCAGTGTGAAGAATCCTCAGGAAGCCAAAAATGAGTCTACCATAGGACCCAGCTGTGTCTCTCCTTGTACACCTGGAGGACTGACACCGACTCCACAGGAACTTGCTCATTCATTGCATACTGCATATTCATTGCTGCTGTGTTCAAAATAGCTAGGAAATGGAAACAACCTAAATATCCTTCAACCAACAAATGGAAATTAAAATGTGGCACACACACACACACACACACACACACACACACACACACACACACACTGGAATGCTTTACCGCTATAATGAAAAATGAAATAATAAAACTTTCAGGTAAATGGATGGAACTAGGAAAGATTGTACTGAGACAAGACCCAGAAAGACAAGGAGCACGAGTTCTCTCTCATTTGAGGTTCCTAGATCCAACTTTTCAGATTGAGTATATAATCTGGATTAACTGCTGAAACCAGGAAAATAAAAAGGTGTGTGTGTGTGTGTGTGTGTGTGTGTGTGTGTGTGTGTAGCAAAAGAGAAGGAATAACAAGGCACAACTGATCTGAAAGAGGTAATGGGAAACTTTGAGGGGCTCTAAATAAGGAGGGAGAGAAAGATAAATATAGAAGAATAAGGGAGGAGCACAAAATAATAGTATGGCTACCTGACAACATCACAAGTAATCATACTATTAACTTTCTACTAAAAATACCTATAATATGCATAAATCAGTGTGTAAATATACATATATAGTTTAAGGGAAAATTTCCCATCTGGGCTGACAGTGCTTCCCTCAAGAAATATAGGCCATCTAATAAAAACCCCAACAAAAGGTGTGAGAAGCTGAGAAACCCTCTTTAGGTCAGGGTTGTCCAAGAGACTCCCAAAATATTATGGGTTATTTCTATTGCCCCTGATAACCCCATATCCTTAGAAGTAGAAGATAAGTGCCTGTTGCTGAAGATATGCACTTAAGACACAGGGCCCAGAGGACCTGAGCTAGATATGACCTGAAAGCTTTCTCTTTGAGAACTAGCTTTCATGTTAGCAGAAGGAGCTATGCAAGCTTTAAAGAGCTAAGATGAAAGGATGGACCATACAGAGACTACCCCACCAGGGGGGATCCATCCCATAATCAGTCACTAAACTCAGACACTATTGCATAGGATAGCAAGTGTCTACTTAAGGGACCCTGATATAGCTGTCTTGTACAGAAGTGGATGCTCACAGTCATTTATATGATGGAACACAGGACCCCCAATGGAGAAGCTAGAGATAGAACCCCAGGAGCTGAAGGGGTCTGTAACCCTAAAAGAGGAACAACAATATGAGCTAACCAGAACCCCCAGAACTCGTGTCTCTAGCTCCACATGTAGCAGAAGATGGCCTAGTCGGCCATTGTTGGGAGGCGAGGCCCCTTGGTATTGCAATCTTTATATACCCCAATACAGGGGAACGCCAGGGCCAAGAAGTGGGAGTAGGTGGGCAGGGGAACAGGGTGGAGGGAGGGAGGAGGGAACTTTCGGGATAGCATTTGAAATGTAAATTAAGAAAATATCTAATAAAAATATAAAAAAAAAAGAAAAAAAAAAGAGTAGAAGCAAGCTAGTTATGATGCCTATGGACCGCCACGATAACCAGAATGGCATGAAGGCTACAAGTGTGTCACAAATACTATGGCATAACCAATAGTTCTCTAATTCAACCTAAAAACTGCTCAACAAGACAGAAATCATGCCAACAAGACAGGAAACCTAGCCAACTTATCAGTGCTAATGACATCATAGATTTGGAGACCTTGCAATTGCCACTTTACTAAACCAGCATAGCCCACAATTACATCCTAAGTATTTGTCCTTATATTTAGGACACACTGTATATACACCTATAAGTATAGTCTTAATCCTCATCAAGAAAAGTCTATAACAGACTGAGACAAATACAGAAAACCACAACAAATCAAGTAGCAGAACTATGGAACTCAGGTCTAACTGATTCATCTACAATACAACTCCTATACCTAAGTCTCAGGAATCATTGCAGAAAAGGGGATGGAAAATTATAAAAGTCAGATATATATTATACATAATACACATAGCATATGCATATATAATATAACACACATATTGTCTATATGATACATAATACATATATAATATGCATAATAAGTTTATATATGTGTTCCTACTATAAATTATATATGATAACATATATATTATGTGTTGTGTTTTAAAAAATGCAATAAAGTGTGTTGGAAGGGTATGCTTTAGCAGACCCCTATAAGGTGTTCCCCTGAGAAATAATCACCATGTGACAGGTCTAGCACAAAAATAAGTTTATTAGGGAAAAGAGTCAGGGAGCAGAGCAGGGAACTGCAAAGGGGTAGAGGCAGAGAAAGGAGGACAGAGAAAGACAGACAGAGAGAGAAAGAGGGAGAGGGAGGTGGAGATGGACAGGGAGTGAGGGGAAGGAGGAAGGAGAAGGAAAGGAAGAGAGAGAGAGGAGGAGGACAGAGAAAGACAGACAGAGAGAGAGAGAGAGGGAGAGGGAGGGGGAGATGGACAGGGAGTGAGGGGAAGGAGGAAGGAGGAGGAAAGGAAGAGAGAGAGAGAGAATAGTAGTAATATTTATATATTTAAATATCAGCAACTTTCTGTGATTTTAATTTTTCTCATTATTAATTATGTTGAACAATTTTCATATATCTGTTGGTCATGTTTTAAAACAGATCTATAACAAATTTGCTGAATGCTTTTTATATCTGAGTTAAAGTTTCTTTTCCATGATCTTGAAGCATTATTTTTGTCAGATTTGGATACATAGTCCTGTTGCACTTGATATGGCTCACAGAGGTCAGAAGAGGCTGAGCCTATGTGGTAGTAGAGGTACTTTTGAAATGCTGCTCTGGAGGACACAGTAACCACAAGGAGGCCTGGGATTTGAGCTTTCTGGTTTTTGTCTCTGCCTGTAGCAGATCATCTGCCACAGGGCCCCATACCCAAATAGCACCAGGATGGAACAACACTCCCGGGAATGTAGACAGGCCTGTGAGTGAAGGTAGGACCACCACTGCTGCTCAGAGAACTTGCTCAGAACCCTGAAGACACAGGAACAAAGGGGCAGCTTGGGATGGGAGGTTTCTAGTCTCCCTCTGTGTCCAGAGATGATCCTGTGCCAGAGAATCACAATAAAAAATACCACCAGAAGAGAGCTGGTATCCCAAGAGTGCATAAGTACCTGTGAGAAAAGGTAAGACCATCAGTTCTCTTCAAATTACTGGCCCAAGAGGGACCCTCCCAGAGCCATGAGGACACAGAAAACAAGGATCAGCTGGGGAAAGGATCCTTCTGGTCGCTAACTGCACCCCATAGCTGATTCTGTACCAAAGCTTTCCATACCTAAGTTTCTCACGTAGAGAACTGATCTCCCAGGAGTACTGACACATAGCCTTGCAGGAGGGATCAGCCAAAGTCAGAGACAGCAAAACCAGCTAACACAGAGGATAACCAGATGGTGAAAGCAAGTGCAAGAACATAAGGAACAGAAACCAAGACTACTTGGCATCATTAGAACCCAGTTTTCTCACCACAGTGAACCCTGGTTACCTCAACACACCAGAAAAGCAAGACTCTGATTTAAAAATCACATCTCATTTTGATGATAGAGGACTTAAAAAAGGACAGAAATAACTCCCTTAAAGAAATAGAAGAGAACACAGGTAAACAGGTAGAATACTTACATAGAAATCACAAAAATCACTTAAAGAATTATAGGAAAACACAATGAAGCAGGTGGAGGAACTAAACAAAACCATCCAGGATCTAAAAATGGAAATGGAAACAATAAAAACATTCACAAAGGGAGACAATCTTAGAGATAGAAAATATAGGAAAGAGTTCAGGAGTCATAGATGCAAGCATCATGAACAGAATACAAGAGATAGAAGAGAGAATCTCAGGGTTTATGTTGCTTATTCTTCCATATCATTATTCAGCATCAAGGCAGGAACTTAAAACAAGGCATGTAGTTGGAGATAGGAGCCAATGTAGGGGCCATGAAGAGAGCTACTAACTGGCTTGCTCCTCATGGAACACTTTCATGTTCTCCACTTGTGGTTGAGAGCTGAAGGGCAAGGTAGGGATGTGGGCAGAGTAGGACTTTTCCCTCTTGGTGGTAAGAACAAGAATTGAAAATGGTGGAGCTGACCGGATTCTTGCTACTGGTGAAGCTGTCTTGAAGTCCTGGGATTGAACATAGTTTAGCTTTGAAAAAGAAAAAAGTAACTCAAGGGGCTAGTATGTAGGGTGGGCTCTAAGGAATAGCTTTAAGTCAGTAATGATGCCGGTGTAGAACATAGACTTAACCATTTTGGTAGGCTGAAAATTGGGGATTTTTTCTGATCTAGAAGTTTGCCCTGGAGGAAATGCACCTTTAGGCACAGTGGGGTTTTCCATAAGAGAAGCAGTGGCTGGTGAAGGCTTACAGCCCCTTCAGGTGTCTGGCTGTGAGTAGGTGAAGAATGACCAGAAGGGAATGCCCCTCACTCAAGGACTAGTGTTTAGGAGTGTCAAATCTGGTTTCCTCCAAAGAAAGAAGACTTCAGTTTCATCTTGAGAAGTTAGGCTAGATCATAGTAGGGAATTTTACTAGTAAAGAAAGCTGTGTGAAGGTATTTGTTATCTTAGGGAGAAGTTGTGTAACCAAAATGGAGGTACTTTAAAAGATAGTGTACTCCAGTGGAAAAAAGACAGCCTTTTCAACAAATGGTGCTGGCACAACTGGCAGCTATCATGTAGAAGACTGGGAATTGATCCATTCTTATCTCCTTGTACTAAGGTCAAGTCTAAGTGGTTGAAGGACCTCCACATAAAACCAGAGACACTGAAACTTATAGAGGAGAAAGTGGGCAAAAGCCTTGAAGATATGGGCACTGGGGAAAAATTCCTGAACAAAACAGTAAAGGCTTGTGCTATAAGATCAAGAATTGACAAATGGGACCTCATAAAGTTGCAAAGCTTCTGTAAGGCAAAAGATACTGTCAACAAGACAAAAGGGCCACCAACAGATTGGGAAAGGATCTTTACTAATCCTAAATCAGATAGGGGACTGATATCCAATATATATAAAGAACTCAAGAAGGTAGACACCAGAAAATCAAATATCCCCATTAAAAAGTGGGGCACAGAGTTAAACAAAGAATTCTCAACTGAGGAATACCAAATGGCTGAGAAGCACTTGAAAAAATGTTCAACATCCTTAATCATCAGGGAAATGCAGATCAAAACAACCCTGAGATTCCACCTCACACCAGTAAGAATGGCTAAGATCAAAAATTCAGGTGNAAAAATTTGGTATATTTACACAATGGAGTACTACTCAGCTATTAAAAACAATAAATATATGAAATTCCTAGGCAAATGGATGGATCTGGAGGCCATCATCCTGAGTGAGGTAACCCAATCACAAAAGAACTCACATAACATGTACTCACTGATATGTGGATATTAGCCCAGAAACCTAGACTACCCAAGATACAATTCACTAAACACATGAAACTCAAGAAGAAGGAAGATAAAAATGTGGACACGTCACCCCTTTCTAGAATTAAGAACAAAGCACACATTGAAGGAGTTACAGAGATCATGTGTGAAGCTGAATCCAAAGGATGGACCCAGTGACTGCGGCTGCCAGGATCCATTCCACAATCAGCCACCAATCATAGACAGTATAGCATATGCCAGCAAGATAGTGCTGAAAGGGCCCGGATATAGCTGTCTCATGGGAGACTGTACCAATGCCTGGCAAACATGGAGGTGGAAGTTCACAGTCAGCTATTAGATGGAACACAGGGTTCCCAAGGAAGGAGCTAGAGAAAGTACCCAAGGAGCTGAAGGGGTCTTCAACCATATAGGTGGAAGAATAACATGAACTAACTAGTACCCCCTGAGCTCATGTCTCTAGCTGCATATATAGAAGAAGATGGCCTAGTTGGCCATCATTGGGAAGAGAGGCCCCTTGGTCATGCAGACTTTATATGCCCCAGTACATGGGAACGCCAGGGCCAAGATGTGGGAGTGGGTGGGTAGGGGAGCAGGGCCGGGAGGGGGGAGGGTATAGGGAACTTTCTGGATAACACTTGAAATGTAAATGAAGAAATTATCTAATAAATGTTGGGAAAAAAAAGATGGTGTACTATGGTTAACAATATCTACAACATTTTCTTGTTCCTAGCTATTTGCCTATATGTGTCTCTTTCTTTCCTTGTATCTTCAGTTGTACTCTATGCCCATGAATTCTTCTATTTCTATAAATCATACAAGGGTCAATACATTTATTAATAATTTCAAAACACAAAGTTGCATTTTTATTGCAAAAATACTGTGATCATTGTTGATTGATCCCAGTAAAGACATGGAAATTATATATCTAGATTTTATTGGAAAATTTCCTCTAACTGAATCAACTTAACTGTTAAATCCTATATTACAAAAAATGAACTTAATCTGCCTTTTGACCTGGTTAATTTTTCATGATTTTTTTTATTATTGCTTTTTAAAAAAACCTTCTCTTTATTCCCTAATTTTTAAAAATTGAGTATTACTATGTAGTGATGTCTTGGAACTCACTATGTGGACCAGGCTCCACGTTACGGAGATTCTCCTCCTTTTGCCGCTTGAGTATTGGGACTAAATGTATGTGCCACTCCACCTGGCTTATTTTTAATATTTATTCCTCTCCTCTCCTCTGTTCCTGTGTTCATTTTCTCTTTTTCTCCATTACTCTTCTATTCCTTGGTCTTCTGTCCTCTCTACTTTTCTCTTCTCTCCCTGTCTTTCTTTCTCTCTGCACTTTGTTTCTTTCTTCAGACTTCAGAAGTAAGTTAAGTCACTCAAAATTGCATTTCTCCCAAGCATATGCTAAATCAAATGAAACTCCTGCTCTCTAGTTTTCCTAATGAAGACCTTATATTAGCATCTCTATAGACTTCATCAGCATCTTCTCATCACTTAACCACCTTTCCAATTAAGTATCTTATTAAGACATTTAATTTTTATCATCTCTTACTTATAACAAGATCCTCTAAGTACAATAGTTCTCTTTCACCTTACATTGCAACATTTCGACCTGAAAATTATTTTCAGCTTGGAAATTCTCATTCTCCTAGATTTGATTAAGTCCTCACTTTACAGTGATCAGCATTCTATGATGAATTTCCCAACAAAGACCTAGCTAAGCCTTTCTTCTTCTGTTCTCTATCTATCTTATATGTTGTTATTAGTTACTAGAGCAAATTTTATTTTTTTCATTTCAAGCAATGCTTAAAGAAACCATGTGAGTCTTACGATAGAGGAGTGTGAGGAAAGAAATGTTCACAAGATGGCAGTGGAGGCGCACACAGCAGTGTTATTAATGAAGCTGTCCTTTGCTCACAATAACACCCAGAAACCTTGTTTTTCTCTTTTTTATTTAGTTATTCACTTTATATTCCAACTGCTCACTGACCCACCTTCCTGATCTCCCCTCACACATCCCCTCCCCCACTCCCACTCTGTTCTCCTCAGAGAGGGGAAAGGTCTCCCTGAATACCCCCTACCCTGGCACATCAAGTCCCTGCAGGTCTAGGTGCATCCTCTCCCACCAAAAATTTTTTAAAATTAATCTAAACTTACATTTATTCATTTGTTTACTTATTTATTAATAGAGTCTCTTTATGTAGCTCAGGCCGTCCTGGGATTTTCTATGTATAACAGGCTGGTGTTGAATTCAGAGAGCTGCCTGCCTCTGAATTAAAGATGTTCCACCATACCACAGGGGCCTCTGGTATTAAAGATGTTCTACCATACCACAGGAGCATATATTCCACTATGCTTATGCGGTCTTATTTTTGATATCCAGAAGCTGGAAACAACCCAGATGTCCCACGACACAAGAATGGATACAAAATATGTGGCTCATTTACACAGTGGAATACTATTTAGCAATTAAGAATGAGGTCATGCTGAGTTTTTCAGGCAAAAGAATAGAATTGGAAAATATCATCCTGTGTGCGGTAACTCAGACCCAAAAGAACTTGCATAGAATGCACTCACCAATAAGTGGAGATATATATATATATATATATATATATATATATATATATATATATATATATATATATATATATATATGATACAGTCCACAGAACTCAAAAAAATAAAAAAGCTGAAGTGCCCAAGGGAGGATGCCTCAGTCCCACTTCAGAGAGAAAAGAAAGCAGTCACAAATGGGGAAGGAGGGAGGGACCTGGGAGGGAAAGTGGATGGGAGGGGATGGTTTATATGGGGGAGAAGGGAACCTGATCTGCTCTTGGGTGAGGGAAAATGCCTGAAGCCCTGAGGGCAAGCAGAAGTAATGGAAACAGGCAACCTTGGGAAATAAGAGGTTGGGGGCACCCTCCAGAATGCACCAGAAACCTGGGAGGTGAGAGACTCTCAGGACTCAAAAGGAGGGACCTTAGATGAAATGCACAACAGTAGGAAGAGGGATCTTATAGAGCCCACCTCCAGCAGGAAGACAGGACATCAAGTGAGGGATGGGATTGCCATTCCACAATCACAACTCTGACCCATAATTGTTCCTTTCTGAAACAATTACAGGGATGGAAATGGGAAGTAGCCTGAGTAAAAGAAGGTCCAGCAACAGGCCCAAAGTGGGATATAGCTCAATGGGAAGTTCTAAGTCCTGACACTATTACTGAGGCTATGGGGTGCTCACAAAAGGGACCTATCATGACTGCCTTCCAAAAGACCCCACAAGCAGCTGAAAGAGTCTGATGCAGATATTTGCACCCAACCAATGTACAGAAGCAACTGACCCTTGTTGTTGAATTAGGGAAGGCTGAAAGAAGCTAAGAAGAAGGGCGACCCTATAGGAGGACCA
Organism: Mus minutoides; assembly: GCA_902729485.2. Lineage (NCBI taxonomy): Eukaryota > Metazoa > Chordata > Mammalia > Rodentia > Muridae > Mus > Mus minutoides. Next base: position 19,786 of record LR754186.1, read on the forward strand.
GCAGTCTCAATTAATCTGGACCCCGAGATCTCTCAAACACTGGAACCCCAAACAGGCAGCATACAGCAGCTGATATGAGTCCCACAACACATATACAGTAGAGGACTTCTGGGTCTGTGTTCATTCACAGATGATGAATGTAACCCTTAAGAGACTGGAGTCCCCAAGGGGGTTTAGAGTTCAGGTGGAGTGGGGGTGGGGACATCCACATGGAGTCAGGGGGGATGGGAAGGAGATACAGGATGTGGAACAGTCTGAGGGTGGATCAGGGGTGGGGGAAAGAACATATGGAGTGTAAAAAATAAATTAAGTTAAAGAAAAGAATAAATTTTAATTTTTAAAATAGTCAATGATTATAAAACCCTAAAAACCCATAAAATGTTTTGTTAGTCAAATATATTGATATACATATAAATCCTTTGATTAGATTAGATAAAAACAATGGATGTGCTTTAAAAAATAAACCTTCAGGGTGCTTTGGTTATAGAAAGGGTAACAAAATACTTATGGGAGCTAATACGGAGATAAAGGGTGGAGCAGAGACTGAAGAAAAGATCATCTAAAGACTGTCCAATCTGGGTATCCATCCCACATAATGCAGACACAATGGTGGATGCCAAGAAGTGCATGCTGACAGGAGCCTGATATAGCTGTCTCCTGGGAGGCTCTGCCAGAGCCTGACAAATACAGAGGTGGATACTCACAGCCAACCATTGGACTCCCCAATGGAGAATTTAGAGGACTGCAGGAGCTGAAGGGGTTTGCAACCCCTTAAGAAGTACAACAATAGCAACAAACCAGACCCACAGAGCTCCCAGGGATTAAACCACCAACCAAGAGGTACACGTGGAGGGACCCATGACTCCAGATGTATATGTAGCTGTTGATGGCCATTTCAGGCATCAATGGGAGGAGAGACCCTTGTGTTCTGTGAAGGCTGAATGCCCCAGTGTAGGGGAATTTAAGGATGGGGATGTGGGAGTGGGTGTGTAGGTGGGGAAAACCCTCATAGAAGCATGGGGAGGGGAGATGGGATAGGGGTTTTCCAGGAGGAGAGACAGGGATCAGAAAAGTGGATTACATTTTAAATGTAAATAAAGAATCTATACAATACAATTAAGAAAAAATAAGCTATAAAAAACAAAAAACCAACCCTCCCAAAAAACAAACAAATTAACCTTTATATGGAAATGATAAATGTAAGATTTTCATGAAGAGTGTGATACAAACAAAATGATAACTATATATACATATACATTTGCACAATATCTTTATATTACTTTTCCATTTCATAATGGGAATTACAGAAGATCCTACCCCACAAACAGTAGAATACATAATGTAGGAAAGCTTACTTCATGCAGTTATTTAAAATGGTTATTTATTTAGTATTGCTAACACAGTATAGTATATCTTGAAGATAAATTTATCTAACAGTTGTGTCATTTATGTGTAAAAACTATTTGCTACCTGATTGAGTCTTTCCCAAAACAAAACAAAACAGATTTCTCCTTAAATTTCTTATCTTGACCAGTTTAAGACCAGAAAGACTAAAACAGGATGAAAAGAGAAAGCAGACTCCAGGATTGCTAACTTATTTTGCCTGAGTTTCAAATACAGTTTCATGTGTATTTATTTGAAATATAGATATCTTTTTAGGAAGCAAGAGTTTTCTAAATTTTGTTGGCTCAAAATATATAATGCAATAAGTGATATCAATTAAAATGAAAGATATAAAATGTTATGAATACAAAATATATTTTGGTAAGAATATTAAAAGCATAATTTTAGATGAGAGGGCAGTTTATTTGTAGATTTTAACGTAAAAGATTGTTCTAATAAAAGTAAAGAGATTGGATAAAACTGAGTTTATGTGTACCACAAAATGATAAAAATTTAAAACTTGAAAGTAATGTATTGAGTCTGTGAGATTGCTCAGTGGGTAAAGGCAACAGCAGACTGAGTTTGATCCTCAGACCTCAGAACTGACCTCCAGACATATGCTGTGTCACCCAAATTCCCAAGACACATACACATACAGACACATACACATACACACACATACATACACACACACACACATATATAAGCGTAAATGTGAAAGTATTATAATTCATAAAAACTTTCTTAATGAGCAAGGATGTTATGTTTTATTAAAATATCTGTATATGATTCTAAATAGAAAACTCTGTATTAAAGAAATAAAGGTTTGTTTTAAAATATTTGTCAAGCTTCATGTTATAGGACCAAATTTTATTCATTTGTCAATAAAAAAAAAGTATACTGCTTGCTATAACTGAAACTCTGGTTGTTCAATAATCAGAGTTAGAGGTACAAATCAATGAGTCTAAAAGGGATATCAACATTTTGGCCATTGCTCCAGGTCAATAGATGATCAAGGAAGCAGGGAAAAATAGGATGTCTCTAAGAGTCTTACAGCTTCAGTAAATCAGCTGCCTTCCTAATCTGAGAGGCCAAGTGAGGTCTCAAAGATCTGACTATAACCAGTACACCATTCACATGATTGGGACCATCACAGAAGTAAATGTTTTCAATGCTTTCAAGGAAAGCCACCTTTAACAAGCACCTCACCCATACAAACAAAAGACACAACTTTTAAGAAATTAAAAGAACAAAAGAACAAAAGAAGGCAGATTTTAGCATTTAGCTTTCTCAATACAGCACTGGTTAAAGATTCAATTCCTGTTTTGTTGTCAGTTCTTGGAAGTGTCATGGACACAAGTCTGATCTTTCTGTGAGCCTCAGGTTCTAGCAACATGGAAATGTTAATTTCCTATCTGTGGTTTTAGCTTGTTACAATCCCCGAATGTCCATACGTTTCATCTTTTCTCTTTCTACTCTAGTTTTTAAGTCTGTTGTACTTATCTGTCTAGCCATTTCACTCCACTCACTTACTTGTGTCCTTGAAGCCCAGTTCCAGTCTTCAGATTGTTGCTCTAGAGAGTAGCTGGAGGTGCTCATGCACCTTCCTCCAGCCTGCCAGGCTGCTGTCCATCTGCTGAGGCTCAGATAGGGCTCTGTGAGGTCAGAGGCTGTAATCACACTCAGTATCAGGCACCTCCCTTTTCCTTTCTGTTCCTCCCTGTTCACAGAGGTTTTGTTTCTTTCTTGGGTCTCTTGTGTAGAGGTCCAGGAAGATGTCTCTTAGACAGCAGCTCACCAGAGTCGTGCTAATTAACAAGACAATGGATGCAGCACCACATGTGGCTCTCCATAGCTGGCCTTTGCATCAGCCCTGCTGATGGGGGAGGGATGCTAAATTTTAGAGAGAAAAAAATGAACAAAAAATAGAACAAAGGAAAACAAAAACAAAAACAAAAATAACCCAAATCAGGCTAGCTGCCAATCTTAGTAGCTGCTGAGTGGGGACAGGGTGTGGATAAAAGGATGATAGCAATTCTTTCAGAATCAGGAGTTTTCTTTAAATTGGTTATTTTATGTATTTATATTTTAAGTGTTACCCTTATTTCCAGTTTACCTCCACAGGCCCCCTATCCCCTCTTCCCTCCCCCTGCCTCTATGAGGGTGCTCCCCCAACTCCTGCATCAGTGGCCTAGCAAGAGCCTGTAGCCAGTGAGCTGCCTCTCTAGTCCTACATAGTGCTATTTCACAAATCCTAAAACTTGCTATGGTACAGCAGATCCTTTATCTGTTGACTAGTTAGTTTCTGGAATTATGTCTGGGATTCTTATCAATAATATTACTACAAATATTTTTGTACGTATGATCAGTAGATATTTATTTATTTATTTATTTATTTATTTATGTATGTTTTTTTGAGACAGGGTTTCTCTGTATAGCCCTGGCTGTCCTTGAACTCACTTTTGTAGACCAGGCTGGCCTCGAACTCAGAAATCGGCCTGCCTCTGCCTCCTGAGTGCTGGGATTAAAGGCATGTGCCACCACAGCCAGCTGACATTTATTTTCATCCCTCATCATAAATGTCTAAAAGTATAGTGGGAGGACAACATGGTAAATGGATGTTTACCTTCAAATACTGACATGGCATTTTCTGAAATGACTGGACCATCTGTTATCCTCACAGGCAATGCATGCAAATTGGCCATGTGCCACCCACTGGTGCCACCCACCAGCCCTCACTGATTCTGCTAGTTGTTTGAATGGGCTTGACATGAACTTACATGGTGGTTTGAATTTTCATTGTTGTGGGATTCTGTTGAATACATTTTCATGTCCTTAGTAATTGTTAATGTATCTTCTATTATAACTTTTTTCTCAAATATTATACTTGTTTTCATTTTGGCTGTTTTTCTAGGACAGAAACCATAAGCAAAGTACACACTGACAGACACAGAATAATGTCCCCAGAAAAGAAAAACCAAAAAGAAAAGACTGTCTCAGGTGGTCTTCCTTCCTATTCATTGAAGGTCCATTGACATACAGCAATTCATAAATCAGATGAGAACGTCCAAGGTTTCCAGATGGGGTTCATGGCTATCCTCCATAATCCCAGACTAGATGACAGAAAGAAGGTCTGCTCTGTCCCTCTTGGACCCTAAAGTGAACCAGAAAAAGAAAACACAGAAGTGACAATTGACAAAACAAGAAACAAATTTCTTGATCAGGAGAGAAAAAAAGCTCAACTATTTGGGTCAGAGGTTTTCAGCACATCCTGGACAAGCCCCCAAATATGAGTGTCCACAATTCACTGAAATATGATACCCCACATTCAAATGTTATGCAACAGCAAAAAACAGTTATTATGCAGAGATCAAACCTCCAGGGGGTCTGCCATACATCAGAAAAAAAGACGGAAGTATGTGCTTTACAGGGTCAATTTAAAGCCTGTTAATGTAAGAGTGGGTGACACTTATGGTTTTTTCCTTGACTGGCTGTCTCTATCTTCAGGAATATTGGTGCCAATGGGATTGCTCAAGGTCCTGGGAACTTTTGGGGTCATTTTAGAGTCATTGCTGGTTAACTATTTTGGCCTTAGGCCAGGTGGCAGTCAGCTGCTGGCAGCTTCTGATTGGCTGCCTGTGAAGTGTGGTTTTTCCTGGAATTGACTTGTTTGGATGTTTCTAGTTCTGGGAAACAGAAACTCACAGATATGTAGTTTAGCAGCTTTAAATGCTTGAGTCAAAATTGTAAAGTCAGGAAAGAGGTCTATGTCATTTACTAAAATTAGACACGATCACAAATAAACCTTTACCTATTTTTGCAAAGATTGACTGTACCTGTAAATAAAATGATACTAGATTCAGGAATAAAAAAAATACTGATTGAATCTTTGGCTTTTGAAAATGCTAATTCAGAATGCAAAATTGTGATTAGATCTTTAAAGGCAAGATTAACACCAATAGAAAAAATGGATTAGACAACAGCTGATGTCGGAGGACATGGCTATGGCTCTAATTTGATAGAAATCATTTCTACATGTATTAAGAAAAACAAAAATGGCAGGTGCTTTAATTATGGAACATGGATTGTAGGCAAGGCATTCCGAGAAACAGTTTTGCTCTTGTTGTTGTTATTGTTTTGTTTTCCTATATATGACCCATATAAAAGACCTCAGCATTCTGAAATATGCAAAAGATAGGGCAAAGGCTGGCAATGGACGACTAAACTCAGATCAACAAGGGATAGGCACCATGACCCTTTGCCAATACATAATACCCTAAGAGGCCTCTCCATATTTGATTCAAAATCAATCCCCCGTTTAGCTGTGTACCCATTTGTCATAGTTAGGATTGCTATTGTTGTAGTAAATCACTATGACCAAAAACCAACTTGGGGAGGAAAGAGTTTATTTACCTTCTAATTCCAGATCAGAGTCCATCTTTGGAGGAAGTTAAGGCTGGGACTCAAACAGATATGGAACCTGGAGGCAGGAGCTGATTCAGTGGCTATGGAGGGATGGTGCTTGCTGACTTGCTTCTACATGGCTCATTCTGCCTGCTTTTCTACAGAACTCAGCCTGACCAATCTAGGGATGGCACCACCAACAATGAAATAGGCCCTCCAACATTTATCACTAATTGAGAAAATGCCTTACAGCTGTATGTAATGAAGGCATTTCCTCAACAGAGGCTTCTTTCTATTTCTGATGACTCTAGCTTGTATCAAGTTGATGGGAAACTAGCCAGTATACCAACTTTTACTTAGATCATTTTGCTTTTTCATATTCACTTTTTCGAGATATACATTCATTCATACATACATACATACGTACAAACATACATATGTAGATACATACATACATAGCGCATATATATATATATATATATATATATATATATATATATATATATATTGCAAACTCCTAAGCCAGCACTTAACTGAAGTAGGACAGCACAAAACAATAGTTGAATGCCACTCACACTTAAAAGACACCTGAATCCTTGTAAAAAGGAATTCAGTAATATGATAACAAAGAGGGCTTAGAGAGAGTAAAAATTTTGAGCCCTAGAAATTGAGAAGAGTAAAAGAGAGAGCTGAGATATGCACCAGCCTGGAGGAAAGCATGTGCATGTTGTGTGCATGCTGAGAGGGCTGCATATTTGCTTTCTCCTCATCCTGCTAGATCTACCTCATAGCATCTACTTTTCAATAAACTCACAGATGCATCAAGTAAATTAAAGAGCAGGACATTTACACACTGTGTGTGTGTGTGTGTGTGTGTGTGTGTGTGTGTGTGTGTGTGTGTGTGTGTAGGGGCCTGGGCAGGAAGAAACCAGACTAAATCAAACAGGGCTTGGAGTAGAGAAGAAAAAATAAGAAAGAGGGAATATCTTTCCATTTCCCTGATCACTTGTAATATCTGTAAAAGTCCCTAATAATATTAGGACCTAGAATGTCATTATGTGGCCCTTTGAATTGATTATATAAGGAGTATTGTGTCCAAATTCTATTGCAAGTGTGAATAAATTTAGGATCATTCAGGTCATTTGCAAACTGAAGAATCTGGAGATTTTCTAAACAGCATCCCTAGAAGGAGTGGGACAGCATTGATAACACATTTCCTGTGAATAAAAAGGAGGCTGAGGGAAGATTGCACTGCAGCCCATAGTCACGAAAGACTCCAGGATTCTTTCAGACTGGAGGAAGACACAAATTTATCAGTGGGTTTTCAAGTCATTCAGTGAGAGTTACAGGTTTAGCTTGGCTAATCACAAGGAGAGATTGGGTATCTGCTACCATGATTTTGTGGAGGCCAGAAGGCAAGGATGAAAAACCAATATCCAAGAGAGTGATGTCATCTACAAGAAAGGGTCAGGGAAACACAGGGAGCCACAAAAGCCATGAGGACCTAGGGGAGCTGTGGATCACAGACACCTCTGAAAGGAAGGCAGAAGAGTGTAGGAGGGTGAGCAACAGCCCTGTTGTGCCTAAGGACACTGCAATACTGCAGCTCCAAAGTGAGAGAGGACAGGGTCAAGTGAAGAGGGCCAGACAGGGTGTTTAGGTCCTTGTTGGGAACTGGGACACATGAAGAGGATGGAAAGAAGGATTAGAGATAGAAGTAGATTGTAGAGTCACTGAGATATCTCAAATATGTCTGTGAGAAGGTAGCCTGCCTGCATTTCTCATGGCCTGGCCTTGTTGGCCTATGGTCCAGCAGGGAATCTTCCCCCTGACTTGGAAGCTTGTACACAGCAACAAGGAGGAAAGAAAGGTTGGGGATACTGTTTGAAATGGGGTCAAGGGAGGTGACATTTACTGACTGCTTCTACTTTACTAAAAGTCATGTCTGTTTAATTGACTATCTGACTCTGATTTGGCCTTGAGAAGTGATACCTATTGAGAAAACTATCAAGCTGTTTTAGATTTTTCAATGTGGTGAAGCAGACTTATTAGAAGCATGTCCTTGTGAATCTCTGGATTTTCTCAGTACCTGTTGTTATATCTCACCTTTAAATTCTGAGTTGGTGAATTTGTATATTCTGTCTGCATTTTGTTAATTTGGAATAGGATTTATTGTTCTTGTGGATTTTCTCAAAGAACCAACTCTTCTTTCATTTGCTGTTTGTATGGAAATTTTAAACTCCTCATTTCCAGAATTCCCTCAGTATTTGTTTTCTTTATGGATTCTGTTTCCATTTTCAGGCCTTAAACATTTTTATTCATTTCCTTCCACTGTTTTGTTTGCCTGGATCTCTTTAACGGATCTCTATCCTTCCTCACACTGTGTTTGTGTGTGTGTGCTTTCATGGATTTGTTTAAGGGATTTCTTCTTTCTCTCCTTAATGACTTCTATCACTGTCATACAGATAAAACAATCTACAGTTGTGCTTCAGCTATGTTGGAATGTTCAGGGACTGCAGTGTTAGGATAGCTGGACTCTACTCTAGACATAATTCCCTGGCTGTTTGTTGTTTGTGTTGTTTGTGTTAGCATCTAATATTCTGGGATTGCAATGGTTACAGATTTAGATCCTAATTTCTACATTTGTCTGTGTTGGGTAGCAGTTTTTATCTTTGTCTTCTCTTTCCTCTCTGGATTTTTGAAGGGTGTGATTGCTGTATGTTGTCTAGGGTTTCATGGCTGTGAAGAGACAACATGACCAAGTAACTGTTATAAAGGCAAACATTTAGTTGGGGCTGGCTTGCCATTTGGGAGTTTCAGTTCATTATTATCATGGTGGGAAGGCCTCCTTGGTGCTGGAAGAGCCAACAGCTCTACATCTTGAACAAAAGGAGTTTCTATCCTAGAGCTACATGATCCAAGTTGCCCACTGCTGCTGCTGCTTGCTAGAACTGGAACATGCCCCCATTATTCTGTTACATCTTTCATGCCTAGGCTTGGCTGTCTTAGAACTTGTTCTATAAACTGTCCTTAAACTCAGAGATCTGCATTCCTCTGTTTTCTGAATGCTGCAATTAGGAACCTGTACTACTAGACCTGGTCCTAATCCTCTTTTTAAATTTTTACAAGATCTTATTAATTCTGAATTATAGTTCATTCCATATATAGTCATGTTGACAGTTGAAAACAGCCATCACTGCTGTCAAGCAGGAAATTTCCCTTAGACCTAATTGTTTTCGCCACTAGTGGTTCAAAGTTCCTGGGTGTAGGGAGGTGACATTTAGAAATGGGGATAGATTTGAAGCCTAAAGGGGTTCACAGGATGAAGGAGATTCCACCAGAATCTGCTTATTTTGTCTCATTGGAATTGGGGGAGACCATGAAAAGTGGTTACCCCGGGAGGATTGCTATAGATTTGAGGATTAGTCTGGTAGGTGCCAATGAACAAGAATTGGAGGAGATGGGAAGATCTATAGGCAAATTCCATGCTTCCCTCTCAGAAATGGTCAGTGAATTATCAGTGAGTGCATGCTGGAGTCAGGAGCTAGAATACAGCAAGGAGTTGGCTTAAAAAGGAATTGTCTGTGGGACTCACGGGATATGTAGGCAGGCAAAAAGGAAGGCTACAGCTGGGGTTATGATATAGCTCTATAGATGAGACCAGGGGATTGAAGTTGGCATGACAAAAAGAATGATGAAGCTCTTCAGTTTCCATACCTGTTCCCCTGCCCTGTTCCCTTCCTGTGTTCTTCATGAATGCCTGCTGGGTTTGGAGGCTGAGATGATGGGCTGAGTTGGGGGAAGAAAAAAGGAGGAAAATGTTATATGTGATCCACTGGGGTTGGTGCTTTACAGGAAAGAAAAAAGCACCGATTTTCTGCTATAGAGCTGGGAATGAGGATGGGGAAATTGTGAGGGAGGAAAGAGAGAGATGGGGTCTTACTTTAGCCTTCTGTTACTATGGAATGAGTGGCACTTCTATTGGGGGGGGGGCAAGCCTGTCTTGAAGACCAGGACAGAGCAAAGAGTAGGTGAGGGAGGTTAGAAGGGGAAGATCTGTGTGATCCACAGCATATGAGAAGAATGAGCAGTGAGGACTCCCACAGGTGGCGTGCTACAGAGGTGTGGTTGAGATTTTGGGATTGGGTCTGGGGAAACTGAAGTAAGAGAAGAGCTGTAAGCAGTCTACCTGGTTTGCTGGCAGGTATGGCCTGGAGGCCTGGTTCTCAACCTGTGGGTCTCTATCCAAGAAAAAAGAGAAAGGGTTTGTAATTCTGGTAGGACATTGAGGGGTCTGCACAAACATCCACAGCTGAGCAGTGTTGATTAGACTACAGGTGAGTTCTCTGAACATAAACATCTCAGGAATCCACAGACTGATTTCAAAAGTTTTATTCATATTATATTTTATTATGCTAAGGTTTTGTCTAAAATGTTGTTTGTGGCCATGGAGACCAGAGGAGGGCCTCAGATCCTCTGGATCACCAGTTACAGGTGGTTAAAAACTCTCCTGTATGTGCTGGGAACTGAACCAGTGTTCTCTGAGAGAGCAGTAATGGCTTTTGCAACTGAATTCTGACTCTTTAAACAGAAACTCTTCATTATCTTTTCCTTCTCTGGTAAGTAAACACTAGTGTTTGGTTTCTCTTTCCTCTGGGCCCTGGTCATTTCTTCTGCTCAGTCCAATGCAGACATGTTTCCCCAAAGAAACTCAGTTCCACTGTGCTTAGGGCTAGCCACTTAATTGAATCCCAGTTTCTAAGACATAAATCAAACAAGCACATCAACAGGGTAGACATCAGGTACTGTGTCCCAGAATACTATGCTGTCTTTCCCCCACCCACCATTTTAGCATACTACAGGTGTTTTAAATCCTGAGCCACCATGCTGCCTTTCCCCAGTTTCACTGTAAATGTTCTGGAGACACTCTACTCTCAGCAGAAGTCATGGGTAACAGCACTGGTTGTTGCTGTTGGAAGACAGGTGTAGGTCATAACTGACCAGCTCCTAAGATCGCTTTAGGTATTTGATTGAGGCCTCCAAGAAAAGACACTGTACAGAAATCATGGAGTGGAATATTTCAGCCACCAAGTAGGAATGTGACTCGACAACTGACTTCTACCCCAAGGTCTCAGAGACCTCAGAACCATTAAGTGTAAAGAAAGCCAAGGCCTGAGTCTTCAGCTCCTCTGTGCTGTGGAGGTCAGCCAGGATAAGAGTGTGTACAGCATTCTCCACAGAGAGGTTCCTCACATATGACCATCAAGCCCTTCAGGCCATACTTGTCAGCAGCTGCCAGAATGCCAGTGATGACCATGAAGTGGCTGTGGAGGTGTGGCACCTTCCCCATGTAGATGAAGCCCATCACCTCCCTGAAGACTTAGGGATCCAGGTCAAAGATCTCAATGTGGTTTGTTAGGTTCTCATCCATTTCATGTTCAAACATGGCTCTGAAACCTGGAGACTGAGCAGCTAGGATGGCCTTATGAGCTCTGAATTCATGGCCAGATAACAAAAGGAGGAGCAGAGAATTCTCCTACAGCTCCCCTAGGTCATCTACCAACATGTGCCTTGGATCCTTGATTGCAGGTGTCATGTTCTGTCCAGGAATGCTTAAGAAGGCTCCTACTATGCCCACCTTGTAGCAGAGGATGAATGGGTCTTCATGTAGAAGCTAAGGCTGATGAGAGAGGAGCAAATCTCAAAGGATGAACTTTTTGAATCTCATGTGTTGGTATTGCAGAAAGCTTACAATATTGGGACTCTTCTTACTTTAATATTTCTCTCCTTGGGCATTTATCATCTAGAACTGGAACTTTGCCCAAACTGGATTTTCTAGACAGCTGGTCATCACCAGGTAAACTGACAGGTCATCTTTGCTTTCAACCCCATTTGGGTGTACTCTCAAACACCATGCCACTTCCTCATTTGCCTCTAATGAGAACACTGGGCTTGTAATCTTTTACCCTAATTCCCTCCATGCAAAATGAAAGGTTACTAATGGTCAACTTGAAGAAGTTAAGTTTTTAAAGATGGAGTCACAGATGCCACTGTTAGTTAGTTATGAGAACCTGAACTTTTGAACTTTTGTACTCTTGGCTAAGGCTCTTAGCTACATGCCTAGAACATCCTGATAGGAAAAATATTTCCTGGAACAACCACAGAATGTTCCAAGATGTTTATATCAGAGTTTCATAACAAGTTCAGTTATGGGTCAAGCTGTACTTTGGAAGCTTTCCACTGCCCTCCCTCACTGTGGTTTCTGCCTATATAAGCTCTGTACAATCGTTGGTCGGGGTCGACACTCCTCTATACCCTCTGTGGTGTATGAGTCTCGACCCAGCATGCTGATCAGTGCACTTATCGGAGCTCCAATTAAAATTCCTCTTGCAGTTTGCATCAAGACAGGTCTCTCGTGGTTCTTGGGATATACGAACAGCCCGTGTTTGGAGTAGGGGTATTTCTGGTTTGATCTTACAAACTCATATAGCAGAATTTCTGAACACTGTTAGGTGTGTAGTCCCAGGCCTTGTCTTCCAGGTTTCCTGACATTTCTGCTAGAGTTAGTTTGGAAGTTAAAGTTAATCTGAAAAAGACGTTATTTACTCTTCACACTGTTGGATACAATTATAGATACATTTTAGATTTTAGTTTCAATTTCTTCTAAACAGGTCATTCTATGATGCTGAAAACTTGTGTTTCTATACAATTTTCTCTCTAGGTTTCAATATTTGTTTTACAGAAGACAATACCGACCCATAGTCACTGTAAATCAATCTCTCTCTCTCTCTCTGTCTCTCTCTCTTCTCTCTCTGTCCTTGTGTCTCTCTCTGTCTCTTCCACCTCAGTGTGTGTGTGTGTGTATTTATTTGTGTGTTTATTGAATCTTTGGGCAATGGTAACTAGTTTGAACTATTCCATCCAACATTGGAAGAGTTTGGAAAATTTTATTGTCATTTCTGGTGTGTTGTATTAGTCAGGATCTTGTAGAGAGCATACAGAATGAATTTCTCTATATAAAGGGAAAGTGGGTGAATGTGAAAAATCTGTATGGTTATGTCCAGCTAATATAACAATGGCTAAAGCCAGTACTTACTTAGACCACTGTTATGCACATCCCAGTGTAGGGCTTGACAGGTTGAAAAGCCTAAAAGCACTCATGAGACACAAAGTTTCAAAAGAAACTCATTCTCCTGGGAAGGCACTTTCATAACCCGTATATCCCTGAATTAGTCTGGTGTATGTATCCAAGTGCTGTCCTTTAGTAGTATGCTATTATAGTGTATTCATAGATTGAATCCTGTCATAGCTAAGCCTTCCAGTGTTCCAAAAATCCTTGATTTCAATAGGAATAGAGAAGGGGAAACTATTTAGCATTACAAAGAAGGGAGCCAAAATAGCTCAGGGTTGGTCTGCAGAAGGTTTACTAGGGACAGTAGCCAGTCTTACCCAGGCAAGGGACCATGAAAGGTTGGAATTTCCCACTGAGAAAGGAATCTTTCTGAGTTCTGGATAGGTGATTTAAAACTCCTCTCCAGTGTAACTGATTCAGTCTGGGTTCTTTCAGTTTTTCCTGAGCTGTTCTGCTTGTCCTCATACTGAGATGCCAAGTCTCTTCATTTCAGACTCCATTTTAGAGAAAATTTAAGTTTGAACTCAGGTAATCTAACAATCTCATACTTAACATTATTTTCCAAGTTGCCCTCAACAAAATCTGATCCTAGGTCTAGTCTCTAGGCTAACCCCCAACAAGGCCATTGTTTCCAGCTTATACCCTCAACAGGAACAGTATTTACAAATTATTCCCCCAACAAACCTTCAATCCCAGGTTACAAACCCACCCTCTGCCTAACCACCACCTATGCAGAAGAGAGCAGAAGTTACATTTATGATATGACTCCCAGCACCAGCCAATTGTGTTAAAGGCCTCAATAGCTTTCCAGTTAGATGCTTGCACACATAATCCCTGCTGTTGCTTTCTATAAAGCCTTGCTCCAAAAGACATTCAGGGCTCCCCCACCACTAAAACCATCCTGTGTGACCATAGTGCGTTGGAGGGTCTGGAGCTAGCTCAAATAGAATAAAGACTCTGCTGTGAGTTGCATAAGATCAGCTGATGTCTGGTTTTGAGGGGATCACGAACATTTCCCTGACACTTCATTTTGGTGTGTTGGCAGAGCAGAACAGAAGCAAGTTTGTGTAAAGGTAACTGTGGTAATTCTTCTAACCATACTGAGATAATTTATTTGTGTGGAATCTGGTACTTGTGTTGTCATTGTAATTTTTTTAGGTTTGAGCCCTGACTAGGAATCTGAGTGTCAGAAGCTCTCTATGTGGTCTGAGCAGGTGAGCACTTGTGCAGTAGAGCAAAAGCTTGTGATTTCTGTGGAGGCGCATTTGTCTTAGTGTTAGTAGAAAGAAAACTTGTGTAAAGATAAATGACACCTGTTACCATGCTGATTTTTTTTCAGGTCTGAGTAAACATTTGTGCAGTACTGAGGGTTGCCATGCATCTGTGAGTATCATCTTCTGGTGGCTTCTTATTACTATGGGCTGTATTGTTTTTTTTCCAGGTTTGAGTGGTTGCACATTCATCTTCTGTGAGCACTGCCTTCTGGTTGTTTTTTGCTACTACAGGCTGTATTTTTTTTTCTGGCTTTGGTTTTTGTTGCTGGCTGTCTCTGTTCAGAGATTGAATAGTGCCACCTAATATTCTGAATTGAATTGAAAATATCTGGATTGATCGAAAACTGCATTCTGCTTATAGACCCCAGAGTTCAGGATCAATAGAAAAGATGAACAGAAGCCTAAAAGTGACCTTAACTAAATGGACCTTAGAGACTGACAGTGACTGCATCCAGTAACCCCTTCTCTTCTCCCCTTCATCCTTAATAGAGTATAGAATGACCCATACCAGATGGGACTCATGCCTATTGAAGTTATGTTTGATTCACCTATTGACAGAAGTTATTACACAATCTCGAGATTGTCCAATGGGTACACAAATATGTTTGGCTTAAATTTTGTGCTTTCCATAAAACAAGTCCACTTCCAGAGCTTTGCCAACTTTTGCCCAGCAATTGGGTCCTAGTCGAGAGACAGTGCCAGCAGTCACTAGAGCCTCCCTGAAAGGGTCTCTGTGCTACAGAGTTGCAGCATGGATCCACCACACATCCATTGCAGTGGAAGAGGACCCTGGCCAGCAGAAGGAGAAATTCAGCCTTAAAACTTCTTCCTGTATCCCACTGATTGGCACCTCTCCATGCCTCAGGGACAACATGAAGACATAGCCCCGTTACTGTTTTCATGAAGCTTCAGAAAGTCTCATGATTGGGATTTCTAGTCACAAGTGAAGGGGGGGGGGATGAGATGCCAAATATTTTAATTTCAGATTCCATTTTAGAGAACCTGACCTAAGTCTGAACTCAAGTAAATTAACAGGCTGATACTTAGTATTAGTTTCCAAGTTGCCACCAAACAAAACCTGAGCCTAGCTCCAGTTTCTAGGCTAATTCCCAATTAAGACCAGCGTTTCAAGGTTACACCCTCAACAAGACCAGTATCTCCAGGTTATTCCTGCACCCCCCCCCCGATTATAAGCCTACCCCCTGCCTAATAACCAACAATGCAGAGAGAAACAGAAATTAAATTTATGGTATGACTCCCAGTTCCAGCCAATTATGTTAAAGGTCACAGTAGCTTTCCAAATGGATTCTTGCCCACATACTCTCTGCTTGCTGCTTATTATAAAGTCTTGGCCTATAGACATTCTGGGCTGCCTCACCACCAAAACTGTCCTGTGTGACAGCAGTGTTTTGGGGGAGGGGAGACTGAACTAGCGCTAAGACAATAAAGACCCTGCTGTGTGTTGCATCAGATTGGTGTTTGTGTGTGTTTTGGGTGATCACTAACATTTCCCTGGCATAACTATACTAGCTTTGACAATCTGTTCTACAGTTCTGGGTCTTTCTGGTTCTCTGAAACATTCTGCCTTTACCTGTGTCACCATTGTTCTCTCTTCTACCTGTCTCTTCCAAAACTCTCCTGGAGAAACTGCCTCCTCTCTTTCTTTTCTCTCCCTACTAGCTTCTTTTTATTTTTCATTGTTTATTTTATTAATTTAAATCTCAAATGTTGCCCCATCCCAGTTCCCCACCCTCAGAATTCTTCAGCCCTCCCTCATCCTTTTTGCCTATGAGAAGGTGCCCTCCCCTCGTACTTCCCCTCCCTGGGGCGTCAAGTCTCTACAGGATTAGACATATCATCTTCCACTGAGGCCAGACAAGGTAGGCCTCTACTATAAATGTGTGGGGGGCCTTATATCAACCCATATATGCTCTCATTTGTGGCTTAGTCTCTGGGAGCTCCTCAAGGTCCAGATTGGGTGACATTGTTGACCTTCCTATGGAGTTGCCACCTCCTTTAGTTCTTTCAATCATTATCCTAACTCTTCCATAGGGCTTCCCAACCTCAGTCCCATTCTTAGCTGTGAGTATCTGAATCTGTCTCAGTCAGCTGCTGGTAGAGCCTCTCAGAGACCTGAAATGTTAGGCCTCCTTTCTGCAAATACAACATAGCATCAGACTCTCTCTCTCTCTCTCTCTCTCTCTCTCTCTCTCTCTCTATATATATATATATATATATATATATATATATATATATATTGCCCAAACAGCTTTACATGCAAATTTTCAATGAAAGCAGTCATTGTTCTAGTTCAAGGATTCTGGTTCCTGAAACACTATAGGATTGGCTTCTCCAGGACCTCCAGAAACTGGTAGATGGAGTAGATAGATAGTGGTGTGGACCATCTCGAAGCACTGGAATTGGTCCTGGATAGTAGCAGAGTGGGTTAGCCCAGGCCTTGTGTTCTGACTTTGCTGCCATTATTTTTACAGCTGAGTAACACTCCATTATGTGAATGTACCACATTATCTTTATTTAGTTTTCTACTGTGAGACATCTAGCTTGTTTCTAATTTCTAGACGTGTGGAATAAAAAATAAATTAATATGGTTGACCAAGATACCTGTGGTAGAAAGAAGCATCCTTTGGGTATACGCCTGAATGTGATTTAAGTGTGTCTTGAAGTAAATAGATTCTTATCTTTCTGAGGAATTACCACAGTGATTTACATAGTGGCTGTAAAAATTTTCACTCCCACCAGCAATGGAGAAGTGTTCCTATTTCTCCACAACCTAGTTAACATGAGCTGTCACTAGTGTTGTGGATCTTAGTAAGATGGAATCTCAAAGTAGTTTGGTTTGCATTTCCCTGATATCTAAGAATGTTCAACATTTCTTTAAATGATTTTCAGCCATTTAATTTTTTTCTATTGTGAGTTCTCTGTATACTACAGTAGCTCATTTTTAATTGGGTTATTGGTTTTTTTATGTCAAGTATCCTAAGTTTTTTATATGTGTGTTTATTTTGTGTGTGTGTGTGTGTATGTGTATGTGTATAACATGACAGATATTCTCCCTCAGTCAGATGTGGATATGGTAAAATCTTTTTCCATTTTGTATGCTACTGCTTTATCCAGATGACAGTGTTGTTTGCCTTACAGAAATTTGCAGTATCATGAGGTCCTATTTATTAGTTCTTGATCTTAGTGCCTAGAATATCAGTGTTCTTTTCAGAAAGTTGTCTCCTTTGACAACGAGTTTAAACCTATTCCTCACTTTCTCTTCTATGAGGTTCATTTTACCTGATTTTACCTAGAAGTCTTTGATACATTTGGATTTGGGTTTTATGCAAGGTGATAAATGTGGATCTACTTACATTCTTTACATTCTTCTACATGTATCCATCCAGGAAATTGTAATAGAGATTGCATGGAGTCTGTACATTGCTCATGGTAGAATGGCCATTTTTACTATGTTAATCCTACTGATCCATGAACATAACAGATCTATCCATCATCTGACACAAACAATTTGTTCAAAGACTTGAAGTTGTTTTTGTTTTGTTTTGTTTTGTTTTGCTTTTTGTTTTTTTTGTTTTTGTTTTTTTGTTTTTTTGTTTTTTAAATCATACAATGCTGAATTGCATAGGCAGCTTGAATTCGATGTCCACACCTTGGCGCTAGGTAGTCTAGCAGCTTTAAATGCTTGGGACAAAATTGAAGGGCCCTGAAAGAGGTCTATATCATTTATGACAATTATGCAAGGGCCAAAAGAAGCCTTCAGTGATTTTATTTTTCTTTTTACAGATATTGACTTCAATTATAAATAGGTGTACTGGCTAGTTTTGTGTCAATTTGACACAGCTGGGGTTATCACAGAGAAAGGAGCTTCAGTTGGGGAAGTACCTCCATGAGATCTAGCTGTGGGGTATTTTCTCAATTAGTGATCAAGGGGGAAAGGCCCCTTGTGGGTGGGAGCATCTCTGGGCTGGCAGTCTTGGGCTCTATAAGAGAGCAAGCTGAGCAAGCCAGGGGAAGCAAGCCAGTAAAGAATATCCCTTCATGGCCTCTGCATCAGCTCCTGCTTCCTGACCTGCTTAAGTTCCAGTCCTGACTTCCTTGGTGATGAACAGCTGTATGGAAATGTAAGCCCAATAAACCCTTTCCTCCCCAACTTGCTTCTTGGTCATGATGTTTGTGCAGGAATAGAAACCCTGACTAAGACAATAGGATAATATCAGATTCAGAAGAAATAAAAATACTGATTGGATATTTGGCTTTTGAAAATGTTAATTCAGAATGCAAAGGGGTGATTAGACCTTTAAAGACAAGATCAGCACCAACAAAAGAATGGATTAGAGATACAGCAGATATTGGATCTCATGTT
Source organism: Mus minutoides (assembly GCA_902729485.2). Classification (NCBI taxonomy): domain Eukaryota; kingdom Metazoa; phylum Chordata; class Mammalia; order Rodentia; family Muridae; genus Mus; species Mus minutoides. The sequence goes on from LR754186.1 coordinate 38,363, forward strand.
TATGGTGCTAAAGTGATATAAGTAATTTCTAAAGGTATTAAGAAAAACCAAAATAACAGATGTTTTAATTGTGGTAATCAAGGCCATTCAAAAGTGGATTATAGGCAAGAAATTCCTAGAAACAATGTTTTTTCTAGAAATAATCCAAAAAAGAAGACCTCAGCCTTCTGGAATATGCAGAAGGTGTGGCAAATGCTGTCATTGAAGTAATGAATGCAGATCAACAAGGGATAGGCAAGGTAACCCTTTGCCACCAGAAAAGGGGGCCTCCTTCATGCCCTGATATCAAATTTCATTCAATCATTCCTTGTCAGTATGGGAGAAACTCAGTCACAGAGTAATGAAAAGATTTAATGCCTGTTGTTAAAAACAACCTTGCTCAGGAGATAATTAAGATCAAAACAACTTCAGTAGCTAAAACAAAAAATTCAGAGAAACCAAAAACAAATATTTTGGCAAATTGCTATAAATGATCAGAGACCAAAGCTAAAAATACAAATAAATGTCATTGAAATTGAAGGTTTAGTAGACAAAGGAGCAGATGTAATGACAAATTCATTAAAATCTTAGCATCTAGATTGACCTCTATAGGAGGTAAATATTCAGCTTCTAGGAACTGGAACTTTATGTCAGATAAAACCAAGTGCAAGAAGGATATAGGATCAGAATCAAGTAGGTAAACTAAAGCCATATATAGGTAGTATACCCATGAATTTATGGGGATATGGATTGTTATACCAATGAAAAACACAGATTAACATTCCTTTAATATCAGAAACAAATAATAAATTAAAGAGTGCTCCTGTGAAAAATATTTTTAATACTTTTTAATATTATCAAGAACACTCACAGACAGTCCGGGTCTTTCAAAGGTAACAACAACCCTACCTTTAAATTGGCTAAGTAATATGCATTTATAAATAGATAAATGTCCTAGGACAAAAGAAAAATTACAAGTGAAATTTGTTTTGGGTAGGGAATTTTTTAGGAGGACATGACAGAGTCAAACTGATTTTGGTCCCCAAAACAGGGGGGAACACAGATCTTAACCCATGTTGGGGGTGGGGTGTCCTTATGTCAGAGAAAGTCATTGTTCATTGCAGAAAAACACAACTGACAGAAAAACACAGAAACACACACACTGCCACGAAATGGCAACCCATATTCATACCCCGGGACAGACGGGGGAAACCTGGTGATGTTTTACACAGATTTTGAACCATGGATAGTGGCTGTCTTGCACCTCTTCTCTGTGTCCAAACACAAGACTCCTTCACCAAAATTCCCTCCAGACTTGAGAAACCAGACTACCTTCTGATCTGCATTTTTTGTATGTGCAGGTATATGATCATGTGCAATGTTAGGCAATAATTGAACAAAATGGGCCTTGGGTAATTAGAACACAGGATGAGCACCCCCAGGAGCTCCTTGAACCACTTACTGGTCCCCACTGTGAGGTGCTCTTAGACCACCATTGTATGAATATCTGATCTCTCAGACCTCAGTGGAATGAACCTTCAGAAATATAGGGTAGACCCAAAGAAGGCTGCTTGAACATGGATTAAGTGAACAGAAAAATGCATATTAGCAGTCCTACAATTTCACTGGGCATTTGGGAACTCAGTGTACCTCCAACTTGTACTGAGCAAGCATTTAGTTACAAAGTCCATATTCTGCATTAATACGATTTTGTTAAGAAGAACAGTTATGTAGGATCAGAAAGTTGGAAGCCAGCTGGGCAGTGGTGAGGCATGCCTTTAATCCCAGCACTCAGGAGGCAGAGGCAGGTGGATTTCTGAGTTCAAGGCCAGCCTGGCTTACAGAATGAGTTCCAGGACAGCCAGGGCTATACAGAGAAACCCTGCCTCGAAATAAAAAATAAAAAATAAATAAATATGGAAAAAGAAAGAAATTTGGAAGCCAAAAAGTAAAGTTAGAATATTCAGATATTTCTGATGAGAGGTCAAATCTTTTAAGGTCAGACTCTATATTTAGAAAACCTGACCTAAGTATAAGTTCAGGTAAAGTAACATGGTGTTACCTAACATTAGTTTCCAAGTTGCCCCCCAAGAAAACCTGAGCCTAGCTCCAGTCTCTAGGCTAACCTCCATCAAGACCAGCATTTCTAGGTTACACCCTCAACAAGACCAGCATCTCCAGGTTATTCCCTCACCAAACCTACACCCCCAGATTACAAGCCCACCCCCTGCCTAATGACCACCAATGCAGAGAGGAACAGAGTTTAGGTTTATGGGATGACTCCCAGCACCAGCCGGTTATGTTAAAGGCCATAGTAGCTTTCCAATGAGATGCTTGCATACACGTATTCCCTGCTTACTGCTTACTATAAAGCCTAACCCCATTGTTATTCAGGGCTCCCCAACCACCAAAATAGCCCTCAAAGAGGTGCTGAAGGTGGTGTGTTGGAAGGGCCTGATCTAGCTCGAATAGAATAAGGGCCCTGCTATAAATTGTATCAGGTTGACTCCTCTCTGTGTATTAAGAGATCACTAAGCTGGTCAGTGGTGGCACATGTCTTTAATCCCAGCACTTAGGAGGCAGAGGCAGGTGGATTTCTGAGTTCAAGGCCAGCCTGGTCTACTGAGTGAGTTCCAGGATAGCCTGGGCTACACAGAGAAACCCTGTCTTGAAAAACCAAAAAAGCCCTTTTGGTCAGCTCCAGCTCCAGGCAACCTTGGGAGCTTACTCTGCAGACAATCCCACGGTCCCCAGAGGACTATCCACACTGCAGGCACCCTAGCATGCCCAGCATCACTGGTGAGTAGAATGCAACATGTTCCAAACCAGTCATGACAGGCCTATGACAACAGGAGCAAGTACACAGGAGCTGTGCCTGACAAGCAGCTTAGGTTCCTTCTGGTTGGTTTCAAACACAGCTGAGAGCCCCATGGTCCCCAGAGGAGACACCACTTCCAGATGCTGTAACATGCCCAGAATCTTAGGATTCCAGGATCCCAGGATCCCAGGAGCTTGGACACACCAATATCTCAGGGTCTCAGAGGAAGTTTGACTGCCAAGAATTCTGACACACTCAGAATCTCAGGTTCACAGGATCCCAGAATCACCGGATCACAGAGAAAGCTGGACTCTAAGGAGTCCTGAATCAACTGGAATTACAGGAAGGACAAGCTTCAATCAGATATATTGAGGGCAGAGAGCACTTGAGATAACCAGATGGCAGAAGGCAAGCATAAGAACAGAAGGAACAGAAATCAAAGTTACTTGGCATCATCAGAACCAAACTCTCCCACCATAGCAAGTCCTGGATACATCATCACACCAGAAAAGCAAGATATGGATCTAAAGTCACCTCTCATGATGCTGATGGAGGACTTTAAGAAGGAAACAAATAACTCCATTAAAGGAATGTGAAGAATACATCCAATCAGGTGAAAGAATTGAACAAAAACATCCAGGATTTAAAAATGGAAGTAGAAACAATAAAGAAATCACAAAGGGAGATCACTCTGAAAATAGAAAATCTAGGAAAGAAGTCAGGAGCCAATGATGTGAGCATCAGCAACAGAATACAAGAGATAGAAGAGAGAATCTCGGGTGCAGAAGATACCAGAGAAACCATTGACACAACAATCAAAGAAAATGCAAAATGCAAAAAGAGCCTAACTCAAAACATCCAGGAAATCCAGGACACAATGAGATCAAACCTATGGATAATAGGAGTAGATGAGAATGACGGTTTTCAACTTAAAGGGCCAGCAAATATCTTCAACAAATATTTAGAAGAAAACTTCCCTAACCTAAAGAAAGAGATGCCCACTTCCCCATTACTGGTGGAATTGCAAGCTGTTACAACCACTCTGGAAATCAGTCTGGTTTTTCTTCAGGAAATTGGACATAGTAATACCTGAGGACCGAACTATAACACTCCTGGGCATATACCCAAAAGATGCTCCAACATATAACAAAGACACATGCTTCACTATGTTCTTAGCAGCCTTATTTATAATAGCCAGAAGCTGGAAAGAACACAGATGTCTCTCAACAGAGGAATGGATACAGAAAATGTGGTACATTACACAATGGAGTACTACTTAGACATTAAAAACAATGACTTCATGAAATTTGCAGGCAAATTGGTGGATCTAGAAAAGATCATCCCATGTGAGGTAATACAGTCACAAAAGAACACTCTTGGTATATATGCAATGATAAGTTGATGTTAGACAAAAAGCTCACAATACCCATGATACAACTCACAGACTGTATGAAAACCAAGAAGAAGGAAGACCAAAGTGTGGATGTTTCATTGCTACTCAGAGGAGGAAAAAATTATCTCAGGATGTAGAGGAATAAAGGGATCTTGGATGGAAAGGGGAAGGAGTGGGAAAATGGAGGGCATGATCAGATGCCAGAGGAGACAGGAGACAAATAAGGAGGTTCAGGTATTTGAAGAGAGGGGTGTAGCAGTGGGGAATGGGGAACTGGGGGTAGCCACTAGAAAGTCCCATATGCCAGGGACCCAAGAGGTTCCTAGGACCCAACAGGGATGATATTAGTCTAAATTCCCAACAAAGGGGAGACAGAACATGTAGAAACCACATCTACTGGATAGGCCTGGCCCCTGGTTGAAGGATGGGACCACCCATCTCAAAAATATTAATCCAGAATTGCTCCTGTCAGAAGGAAATGCCAGGATAAAGTGTGGTGTAGAGATTGAGAGAAAGCCCATCCAGAGACTGCCCCATCTATGGATCCATTCCACCTGCAGACCCCAAACCAAGACACTGTTGCTGATGCCAAGAAGTACTTGTTGACAGGAGCCTGGGATAGCTGTTCCCTTAGAGACTCTGCCAGATCCTCTTTAATTCAGATGGAAAAGCATACAGCTAACTGTTGGACTGAGCATGGGGACCCAATGGAGGAGTTAGGGAAAGGACTGAAGGAGCTGAAGGGAATTGCAACTCTATAGGAAGAACAATATGAACCAACTAGATCCTCCAATGCTTCCAGTGACTAAACCACCAACCAAAGGTTACACATGGAAGGACCCATGCCTCCAGCTGCATAAGTTGCAAAGGATTGCCTTATCTGGCATCAATGGGAAGGGAGCCCCTTGGTCCTGTGGAGGTTCCATGACCCAGGGTAAGGGAATTCTAGGGTGTGGAGGTATGACTTGTGGGCAGGTGGGGGAGCACCCTCATAGAGGCAGAATGATGGGGACAGGATAGGAGGCTTGTGGAAGGGAAACTGGGAAGGGGGATAACATTTGAAATGTATATAAAATAACCAATAGAAAATAAGAGAAAAGAATTGATAAATGAGACTTCATGAAACTGAAAAGCTTCTGTAAAGCAAAGAACATAATCAATAGGGCAAATCAGGAACCTAGAGATTGGGAAAACATCTTCACTAACCCCCCATCCAAAAAAAGGCTAATATCCAAAATTTAGAAAGTCCAACAAAGACATGAATAGACAAATAGACTTTGATCACTTTTGTTACTACGTTGGGCTAACAATACTAAATATAGAATTACAATTTTTCTCAGAGATGCTAGTTTTATATATACTTTATTATGAGGCAGAGATCAACAGAATCTTGTCCTAATAATTCATATTTTATGGTTAGAGGCTTTTGATGCACTGTTTGTTTGTTTTTGTTTTTGTTTTGTTTTGCCTTTCAAGATGGTCTCTGTCTGTAGCCCGGCTCTCTTGGAATTCACCAAGGTGGTCTCTAACTCACAGAGATCCACCTGCCTCCACTTCCCAAATGCTGTGATTAAAGACATGCACCATCACTCCCCCAAATAACACTTTTGTGATTATTCTTCACAAGTTCAGTGTACTGTATGATATAATGATGGAGGAATAATAAAATTATCACCATCCTCTGAGGGATCCCTGCAGGTGTTTGAGAATGAAGCAAAGTGCTTAAAGAAATGAGAGTGAAAACTTATTGACTTTGTCACCCTAGAGGAGATTTGGGGGTGTTTACTCAACTCTCTACAATCTTCATCATTCTGAGCTTGTGTGAATTCATTTGAGTTTGTGCTTTGTTCTTGCTCTGAATGGGACTCACTGGTGCCCCCGAAGTACCTCCTGTGGAGCTGCCAATACTTCTCATTTTACCAAAGGTAATGTCACTCCTCTCCAGAAGGCAAAAGAACATGGAGATATTAGTTAATACCTGTCAGCTTCCTATATTTCAGTGATGAGAGACAGGATAAGAATAGAAATGGAGCAGTCACTGCAGTAAAAATGATAATCAAATTAGCTCCAGGCCACACAACAAGGGACCTGACAACAGGCAGACGAATTCTGAAAGGTCTGGATCTAATCTTTATCTCTAAACATGCTGGCTACATTTCAAATCGTATAAGAAAGAATAGATATCAAATACATGAGAACAAAAACTTTGGAGTTGACTCACTTAATTGTTGAAGGACACTGTACAGTATAGACGATAGAGGGTAAGTTGCCTTATTCTGACAATAATATTCACTTATGTATTAATTCTGTAGTTTATTTGTATAAATGTTACTCTTTGTCCAAGGAAAACTTAAAAGATAACTTGCACAAGATTGAGAGTTAGCGATGGTAAACTAGCTCAGTGTTAAAGGAGCTCTGACTCAGAACCCATGTAAAAGTTGAAGGTAAACACCAACCTCACAAAGTTGTCCTTTTCTAAGGTTTCAAACAAAAGGCTAAAGTGCCTATTTAAGAGAGCAAAACAGACTCTGACCTAAGAGTTCTCTCTGTGTCCCTCAGCTCCTACCAGTTACAGGGCCCTCCTGGCTGGATGGCATACCCTGAATTCTCCAGCCCAGAGGGCTGGGCTGCTCCATCTAACACAACCAGTTAGATTACCTGCCCACCCCCTTTTGCCTATTCTTTTGGGCTTCTTGGATGTTGCGCACCTGGTTCCTCTCGAGCCATCAGTTACATATAGATAAAGATATGTACAAAAAAGAAGCACAAAAAAGTGATAGATTTGTTATATGTTTTATAATAAAACAACTGAAAGCAACCATATATGAGGTTCACAAATCTGCAGCTTTTGTAGGGTAACGTCATGATGTTTAGGGCCACAAATAAGGTGACTTTTATAGAGGGCATCTTTTTTTTCTTCCATGAGGTTTCTCAAGATGGGCTAATATGGGTTCTTCTTAACATCATGATCTCAAGATAGTTGGATTTTTTTTTTTTTAACATGGCATCTCAGGTTCAAAATGGAGTGAACCAATCTGGGTAAAAGCTACAGGCCTTTCATGTTCTAGCTCTAGGACTACCCACTTCCTCTTCCTATCACATGCAAGGCCAGTCTGAATACAATGTAGGATGAGACTATGTACCGTATAAGTGCTAGGAGGTATAGGCCATGAAAAGTATAAAAATAACACTAAATTTATTGCTTTGAATAGAATCTAAACTTTAATCAAACTATAGTAATTGTAGCAAATCTCTACTAGCTACCATTTTCTAGTACTTTTTTTTTGTTTTGAGGGTATTTTAAGATATATGTAGGTAATTCATTTTACGCTTACAATATTCCTAGGCGATAGGTATTGTTACTATCATCATTTTGGATGAGAAGAGAGAGGCACAGAAAGCTTCAATTACTTGGCTAAAATTCAGAAGTTCAGAACATAGCAGCACTAGGATTCATATTACAATTTCTTCACTTGAGTTCAAAGTCAATTTTTTTTCTATCTTTGAGATATTTCTAAACTGCTCAGAAAAGCAAAAAATGTAGTGCTTGGTCCATTTAAATGTTTAGTACACACTCACAGAGTCATGGCTGTCACATGGGAGTGTTTTGAGGAACTTCCTTGTATTAATTGTGAATGCAAGTGAATATGTTTTAAATAGCAAGATGCATCAATGGACTTCATATACTCGCAACAAATCTCTAAGAACATTGTTTCTTTGACCCAAAAATTTGATAATTTTTTCTTTCTTTTTGTTTTGTTTTTGTTTTTGCTTTGGGGGAGTATGTGCATGTATCTGTCCATCTGTAGGTGGCTCCTTTCCTGATAAAACATTAAAACACAGATGTTTGTGTCCATCTCCCACAGAGGCCCTCATTGGATCCCTTGGATTTGCAGTTATAGGCAGTTGTGAGTCTCAGAGCCAAACATAGGTCTTCTTTAAAAGAAGGAAGTGTTCTTAACCCTGAAGCATCTCTCCAGGCCCATATTTGATAAATTTGACTAGTCACGACTTTCAGATTTTGTATCAGGCATACAACACCAGTCTTGTTGTCTTAATCCAGACCTCTTTGAAGTGACTAAGGACCTGGGAAGGATTGGAAGTCATGATAGGACTAAATATTTCCTTCCTCATGTTGTAAGTATGGCTAGCTCTGTGTGGACATTAAAAAAAAAAAAAGCATCATTCTATGACTTCCCTCAATGCACCAAATCCTTTATGTAAGAAATGTAAGCAGATATTTTAAAAAAATGAGCTAGGGCAATAGAAGACATAGCTGTGGATGACAGTGTTGTATACCAAATCCCCCCTCCCTCCTTCCCCTCTCTCTTCTCACTCTCCTCTCAATTTCTTTATCTCTATCTGCTATATGCTTAAGCTGTTTCATCTTTGCCTATGTTCATGCAAGTTGCAACTGTTTTGTTTTTGTTTTTGTTTTTGACATTGGGGATTTCTAAGGAATGCTTCTTCATGTTTGCCCAAACTTGTGAGTGATATGTTAGTTTAATCATCAGAGTTTAGGACCTCCTGGCATCTTACACATTCAGGGAGGGCTTGGTGTTCCCTTTTCATTCAAAACCAGTCATTCCACATTTTCACATTGTATTTTTCAATTTCAACCCAAAGGGAAATAAACATCAAGGGGTAGGTCTGGTTATTAGCCATTCTATGGCATGGTTCTCCACTACAGAGCTCTCTATTTTATGATTCTGCAGGTTATGACTCTGCATTATCATTGTTTAGGGTGTTACAGTTCTAGCAATCCAAATATATAAGTTTGGATATTTTGTTTTTTAACCTGGAAGAACTTTTCTTATCTAACATAGACACAATACAGAAAAAAAAATCTTTACCTTCTATGTTTCCTTTGGAAGGACTATTTTATTAACAGAGAAACCTCTTTGTCCCCTTTCCCTCACATTCCTCAGGCTTCCTTCAACACATTTTCTCTCCTATTCCTGTCTTTAGTGTTTATTTCATTAACAATGCCCGGAGCCTACACTCCAGCCAGCATCTCTAATACCAGCAACATGCAACATAAGTATTCATTCACTCTTCTCAGGTAAATGCCATGAGCTTGGGTTTAGAAAGACTTCATTTAATGTTAGTTTATAATACCCTTAAAAACACTTCAAGAATGCCAGATGGTTCAGCAGATAAAGGCACTAGCAACCCAACATACCCTGAATTCCATTCTCAGAACCCATGTGGTAGAAAAAGAGAACTAACTCCTACAGCTGTTTTCCTCTTGACTTCCACAGTGTGCTGTGCTTACACTCCCCCCACACACCAAATGAGCAAATGTAAACTAAAAATATTTTTAAAACCCTTACATTT
>LR754186.1:47989-81100 GCA_902729485.2 Mus minutoides
GAGTACTACTCAGCTATTAGAAACAATGAATATATGAAATTCCTAGGCAAATGGATGGATCTGGAGGGTGTCATCCTGAGTGAGGTAACCCAATCACAAAAGAACTCACATAACATGTACTCACTGATATGTGGATACTAGCCCAGAAGCCTAGACTACCCAAGATACAATTTACTAAACACATGAAACTCAAGAAGAAGGAAGATCAAAATGTGGACATGTCACCCCTTCCTAGAATTAAGAACAAAACACACATTGAAAGAGTTACAGAGATCATGTGTGAAGCTGAATCCAAAGGATGGACCCAATGACTGCGGCTGCCAGAGATCCATCCCACAATCAGCCACCAAACATAGACACTATAGCATATGCCAGCAAGATAATGCTGAAAGGGACCTGATATAGCTGTCTCATGGGAGGCTATACCAGTGCCTGGCAAACATGGAGGTGGAAGCTCACAGTCAGCTATTAGTTGGAACACAGGATTCCCAAGGAAGGAGCTAGAGAAAGTACCCAAGGAGCTGAAGGGGTCTTCAACCCTATAGGTGGAAGAATAACATAAACTAACTAGTTTCCCCTGCGCTCATGTCTCTAGCTGCATATATGGAAGAAGATGGCCTAGTTGGCCATCATTGGGAGGAGAGGCCCCTTGGTCATACAGACTTTATATGCCCCAGTACAGGGGAACGCCAGGGCCATTACGTGGGAGGGGGTGAGTAGGGGAGCAGGGTGGGGATGCGGGAGGGTAAGGGGAAATTTCTGGACAACATTTGAAATGTAAATGAAGAAAATATCTAATAAAGAAAAAAAAAAAAACCTTACGTTTTCAGTACAAGACCAGCTCAGAGTGATCCAAAAACAGATGTTTCTATTGAATAAAATTTTTTGATCTTAATTTTCAATAGTGTTTCTAAAAGGCCAGATAATGGAGAAATATATTTGTAGACTGACAAAACATAACTAAGGTATTGACCAATGCTAAGATATACTATTGGACTATGATGTATTTCTATCTTTAATTTTTATTGCTTTTTTATAGTCCCCTTCCAAGTGCACCCTCACACACAGATTCTTATCCTTCCCCCAACCCCCAAGTCTTTAAGAGGATGCTCCCTCCCACCTGGTTTCCCCATTTTTGGGCCCTCAAGTCTATGCAGGGTTAGGTCCATCTTCTCCCATTGAGGCCAGACCAGACAGTCCTCTGCTGTATATGTTTCAGGGGCCTCAGACAAACTGATATTTGCTGACAAGTTAGTGGCTTAGTGTCTGATAGATCTCAAGGGTCCAGGTTAGTTGAGAGTGCCAGTCTTCCTATGGGGTGCCCTCCTCCTCAACTTCTTCCAGCCTAATTCAACCACAGAGGTCCCTGACTTCAGTCCAATAGTTGGGTATAAGTATATGCATCGGTCTCAGTCAGCTGCTAGATGGGCCTCTCAGAGGACAATCATCCCAGGCTCCTGTCTGTAAGCACAGTATAACATCAGTAATAATATCAGGTCTTGGAAACTCCTCTTGATATGGATTCCAAGTTGAGCCTGTCACTGGACAGCCTTTCCCTCAGTCTCTTCTCCAGTTTTTGTCCTTGCAGTTCTTTTTTTTTTAAATTAGATATTTTCTTTATTTACATTGCAAATTTTATCTACTTTCCTCATTTCCCCTCCCAACCCCCCTGGGCTTTCTGTTTGATAACTTGAGGTATTTATGGAATCTCTCTCCTCTTTATAGTATAATTCAACTTCATCTGATTTTATATGCATATATTTATGTATTTCAGGATGCTTCTTCAGTAGTCAGTTTCTACATGTAATTTTCAAAGGGCTTCAGGATTATTTATTTCTTCCCATATTCTCTTCTTTGCCTTACTCTCTCATTCCTTCATATCATTTAACTCCTTCATACTACCTGTTTTTTCTCACCTCCATTAAAAGTTTACCCATCCAGCCCCTTCTTAGGTTATTTATTTTGACTTCTTTTGTTGTTGTTGTTGTTGTTTTTCGAGACAGGGTTTCTCTGTATAGCCCTGGCTGTCCTGGAACCTAATTCCAGTTCTTCTCAAACTATTCAACAAAATAGAACTTATAGAGGAGAGAGTAGAGAACTCAGAAATCTGCCTGCCTCTGCCTCCCGAGTGCTGGGATTAAAGGTGTGTGCCACCATGCCTGGCCCTACTTTTCATTGTTTCTATTTCTACTCTGGATTTTAAGTCTATTGTACTTATCTGTTTAGCCATTTCACTCCATTCACTTACTTGTGTCCTTGAAGCCCAGTTCCAGTCTTTAGCCGGGCGTGGTGGCACACACCTTTAATCCCAGCACTTGGGAGGCAGAGGCAGGCGGATTTCTGAGTTTGAGGCCAGCCTGGTCTACAGAGTGAGTTCCAGGACAGCCAGAGCTATACAGAGAACCCTGTCTCAAAAAACAAAAAACAAACCACAACCAATCTCTGCAGGATTAGGTGCATCCTCTTCTACTGAGCTCAGACAAGGCTGTCCTCTGCTACATGTGTGCTAGCAAGCCACAGACCAGACTAGGCATGGTTGGTGGCTCAATCTCTTCGAGCTCTGAGGGCTCCATATGCCATGTTTTGATCATGTTTTTCCTCTCTCTCAACTCATTTCAGTTCCTTTCCATAACACAATTTTATTGTTATTATTTTATTTCTTTTAAACAAGCATACAATAAAAAGTAAACACATGAGAAAAATACCATCCCAAAAGACAAAACAGAAAACAACCAAAATCAAAGTAAACAAGCAAAAAAGTCAAAACAATAAAACATTAACATATTTAGTACATAAAGATAAAACAGGAGATATTAAATCATAGAGTAATAAAATCATTTTATTAGAAAATCCTCCAGTTTGCAATAGTAACTAATTTACTTTTACTTATTTCATTTATAATGAAACCTAAATTGATAGTAGGATGTTGAAGACTGGATATGAAAATGATCTAAGAAAGGGATGTGGAGTTGGTGATGATGTAAAGCAGGCACATGCTCACACAGTTGGTGAATGAAGTAAGCTCCAACAAGTGAGCTCTAACAACTTTCCTTTCCTTTTATTCTTTTAAAACCATCTAAGAAAAAGTTCTCAATGTAAGCAAATGATTACCTCATAGCGACAAGTTACAAATTTTCTAAAAAACATCACCAAAATCCATGTTTTTAAAAAACAGAATAAAATCATCACACAAGAGGGAATTACAAGATTACTGATTGTGTATTCCTCTTTTGAAACTCATAGCCACCTAACATTTCTCATCTATCTTTGTCTCATCTATCTTTTTCTCCGTTGTAACCCCAAAGCCATAATTTTTTTTATCATTGATTAACAAAGTTTAAGCAAGCCAAGTCTACAGTTGCAAGTTTTCCCTATGCTTAGATGATGACCAATCTGTATTTACCAAGAAACAAATAATCTATTTTACATCTTCTTTTTGAAGTCTTGCTCAGCTAGACTGACTAATCATCTATTTTCTATTCTATACTCATAATAGAATTACTTATTCTTCGTTCATTAACTTGACTTTTTATGGTGCACACCAAAACCTGTGACTACATCTCTAGATCACCAAATCCAGGAACTTAGATCCAGCTTAGAATCAATGTTTTGAACATCAACTTGTCCGAAGCCTATTTTCCTCTTCCAAGTACAATTACATACTTACAATGCATGAAAGCTCACTGTACTCCTTTTCTAACCCATGTAGCCCTCACTATTCTACAAGGGAGAGGATACATTCTGCTCTTAATATAATTTATTTTATCTATCTGGCAAAATAACTTAAGCCATTTCCTTAAACTTTCTTTCATTTACCCTAGCTCTCTAAAACTATTTAAATCAAATCGGGAAGTATATAAAATCATTTATTCATCTAAATAATCTTATTTTATGAAAGTATATCTTAATATTTATCAGCAGAAAAATTGTCCAATAAAGTGGGCCATCTCAAGGAAGCTCACCTGCTTCCTGCAGCTCCTCCTGCATGGTATTCTCCATTAGACTTCCTTTGTTAAAACAAAATTTCTGTGTCCCATATAGTGTTCTGTTTGTGGCAATTATTATTTTTGTAAGTCATTCAGGACATCTTGCTTTGTAATTTTGGTCCATAAATATGGAATACTACCTATCTTTGTAAATTTTTTCCCATATTTCTTTTCTAGGTTTGATCTGAAATGACAGACAAACCATTTCCAATATGGCTGGGTAGATGAGTCTGGAGTGATGCTCCATGTGGCAAAATCATCTCCTGCTTCTCGATATTTCTTGTATGGGAATTCCTGTAGATCATGTAAAATAAAGAAACGATCACTTGCTACTGAACTAGTACAACAATCAATGGTAAAGTAGTCTGTTTGATACTTATGACAACCACTGACAGCCTGAGGACGGTGGAATGGAACACTGTGGTCTCCTTCATGTTGGGGAATGGTGTTTGTACAAATTGCCTTACAAAAAGGACACTGTCTCCAGCAGCCACAGAGATGTTCAGAGAAAATTTTCTCAATGTCAGGAACAATTTCATCCATGGGCTTACTTGAACAGCCCAGTTCTACTTCCCTCATTGCAGGATCCAAAGCTTTGCTCATGGCTTCTTTGAGAAACTCAGTATCCATTATCTCTTGGTGCTCTATGTTTATGAGGTCTCTCCTTGGGAAGATCAGGTTGCTCCCTAGGTGGTCACAGAACAAATCCAGCCAGCCAGATGCAGTGCTGCCTTTAGCTTTAGCTACCTTTGTGGACTTATGAATGGCAAACAGGATGGTATTCTTGATGTCACCTAAACTTATGTTTAAAAAAGTTTTTATTTTTTCACTTTCTTTTTCTGAGCAATATCTTCTAATGTGTTCTCTAATGTATTGCCTGAAAAATGATTCTGGATGATGAATGTATTGCCAGTACTTATCAAAATTTTCTTCTTCTGCTAGAGAATAGAGAATATATTTCTCCAGGTTAGCTCTGTTTCCATTGAATTCAGGGCAGGTGGCTCGCATGTCTCCAGCTACTTTATGAACCATTATTTTCCATATGGTGGCTGAGATAGCAGGAGTGAGCTTGAGCCATAGGAAGTCAACAAAGGATGTGATTGAGATGGCACCTTGGCAGGAGATCTTAAAACTCATAAAGAAATCATTTTTCTTTTGCGCCAGATAGTTCACAGGGTCATTTGCACTCTTGAATGCCTTGTGCATTTCCTTGAAATCCTTGGATGCTCTTTGGAATAAGTACAAGGATAAGTCAATGATGTAGTCTCTGGTAAATGTGTAGTCTCTCTCACAGGATTCAGATTTCAGCTCATTTTCTATGATCTTCAAGATTTCATGAAAGTAATTGTGACTGTAATCACGCTTTTGTTTCCAAATGTTTTCAAATGTTTCTGTAAATTTTAACTGAATGTTTTGGGTTGTCTCTTTGATGGATTCAACATGATAGGTTTCTAAACTCTTTCTAAGTAAAAGATATTTTTTTTTCATTTGAATATGTTTGTCATACGTGATTTCAAACTTTTCTTCAGACTTTATTTTTAGTCTTTCCACAATATTTTTGTCCTTCTTGAAATATTCAAGGAGGATATTTTCAGAGTCCAAATCAATGTCAGGCTCAGTGACATGAGGGGCTTTGGAAGACACAGTACTTATCCAACTTTCCCAAAGTTGACTGAATTTCTCATGTAACTCTTCATCACTTAATTCCTTACCCTTTAAATCTAAAGCTAACTTTCTGCTCCTCTCCAATAATTGCTTTTCATATTGTGACTTTTGGTTATCTAGTATTTCTTGACTTTTTTTAAGACTGATAAGTTCATCACATTTCCTTCTGGTGTCTGAAATATGAGCATCTTTAAGGAATAGTAGCTTATATTCAAAATTTGCTTTCCATTGAACCTGTATTTCACTATCTGGGTCTTTTTCAAAATATTTGTCAAATTCTTCTTTGATGGTTTTATATTTCTTGCTAAGTGGATCCTCCAATAAGTTGGATGTGAGTGTCAGGATTTTCCCATTTTGAATCTGATTGCTCAGCTGATTCTGTAAGTCCAGTATATGACTCCTCAGCTCCCAGGTCCAGTGGTTATACATGGTTTCCAGTTTGCTCATGGCTATGACCTCTTGGGTGTTCCTGAAACTAAAAATGAAGTTTTCACTGACAAGGGCTTTCCACAAATCCTGAACTCTGAATTTGAAATCTGAGATTTTTAAGATCCTTCCCCTAGATTCCTGCTGGGCCGTCGAAAGAATTGCATCCCTTAGTTCCTGGACATTGTAGCTATAGCGAGGATTGGGAGGGGCCATTGGGGGATTGCCATCCCAGAGGTGAGCAAAGTAGTAGACATGGCGATTGGCATCAAACTTAATTACATCACTGAAGTGGGTTACATTTGAGCACTCTTCCAACTCAGCAGCCAATGCTGTCATTTCATCCAGTTTCTGCTCCAGTCTCCTCCGTCCTTCCATAGTTTGGTCTTTTGCTGTAACTTCTCCCACATTCTGATGGACAAAGAGGCAACTGGGGACGATTTTCACTTGTTTCATTCTCAGAAATGCTTGAACAGATATTTGTAGGATGTCCTGAATGTCTGAGGGATTCTCCCCAAAAATATTGATCAGAGTCAGGTTTCCAAGGCCAATCACAAAGGTTGCCAACTCATTGTCCCATTTCTGGGATTTATTGTTGAGTTCTGGAGCCCGAAGTCCTTCTGTGTCTACAACAAGCACATAATCAAAGCCAAGTTCTTCTGTGAATGTCTCTTCCACCTTTAGGAGTTGCATGTAGGCTCCCTTGGTACACCTTCCTGCACTGACTGTGAACTCTAGGCCAAACAGGGCATTCAGTAGGGTAGACTTCCCTGAGCTCTGCAGGCCAAGGACAGAGAGAACAAACAGCCTTTTGTCTCCAACTTTCTCTGCAATCTTCTCAAAAATAGCTGCTACCCACTTTAGGGGCACATATGAAGCATCCCCATCCATCAGCTCAATGGGAACACCAGCTATCATCAGGTCTGCAGCAATGTCAGGGAGATAGAGAAATCTTTCATCTTTATTGGAAACAGTTTCCTCCAGAGCTTCATAGACTTGCCCAACTTCTCGAAGAAGGTGCTCAATTCCAAATGTACATGCAAGAATCTCTGTGGAGATAGTTTCTATTTGATTTTGCCAGAGTTGCAAGGAGTTGCTGTTACATTTCTTATGTTTTTCTGTTTGTACCATTGACCACAATGATCTTTGTTCTTGCTGTAATTTCACCAAATGTCCTATGGTTAAGTTGTGCAAAAACAAACTCAGCCAGTGCAAGAAGTATTGTTTGAATGATGCCTCTTCATATTCTTGAAGGATATCCAGGAAAGAACGCATTACATCATTGAGATGAGAGACTTTTTTAAATTGTTGATATCGTATTCTTTGTTTCTGTGTATGAATCTCACTTTTATGTTGTTCAATGCTCTGATTTCCTTTTTCTGTCAGATGATAGAGTTCTTTGTCTTTTTTACACCAAATATGCCAGAGTTTTCCCTGAAGGGGAAGTATATTTTCCTTTATCTTTGATAATTTCCAGTCTGCTAGTAGAGCCATTATAATTTCAGCCTTTTCTTTGGCTGCCTTGCAGACTCTCTGGTCTTCATCAACTAGAAAACCCTGTTTTCTAGCCAGCTCTGAACAGTCTTCTATGCTGAGAGAAATTTCAGAGAATCTCAGTGAATGTTTGATGGCATTTGTGAGTGCTTCTGTTAATTCTGCCTCATTTCTATTCTTGATGCCAATTCTTATTTTTTTACCAGAATTATTTGCTACAACCTTTTCTTTGTCATCAATCAAGCAGATCAAAGGTCTTGGTGACTGGCAGAGGTCTCTGACAAACTTTTGGTTTTCTTTATTGTTATCAGAAGCTGACATGAGGATCACAATGAGAGAAGAGACATCTTGGAGGAAGTTTAGTTGTTTTCTATGTTTCTTGGCATCTCCATGAAGATTGGTGAAGGTCAGACACTTATCAAATAAGTCATCATCAAGGCCTCCTGGGCAGAACCAGCAGATTTCCACCACTCCCCCCATCAGGAGACAATGTTTGTTGCTTCCTCTGCAGTGTCTGTGAAAAAACACATCATGTTTACTTTTACTGAGAAGAGAGTTCATGATCTGAGATTTGGAAGCAGAGAGGCCATTTCCAACTCTAATGAAGGACACAATGGGGGTAGAAATACTACACATCTGCTGATCCTTGTGACTGTAGCTCTTGTCCTGTGGTGACTCACTTAATTCTTGCCAACTCCTCCTAATTTGTCTGAGAGACCAGAGAAGAAATTCCATTTGAGAAGTGTTGGGATTTGGCACCACAAGAGGGAGTGCATATTGACAAATGGAAAGTTTGGACAAAATATATTGCCTGGTAAGATCATCTGCACAGTGAAAAATGGCCATCTGGATATCCATTGGGTGAATGTGGGGTTGTGACTTTTTGTCTAATGACTTCATGATGTCATCACTGTCTTCAAAGGACTCTTCATATGGATCAAAAGCCTCATTTTTCTGACAGAAGGAACTGTTAGAGACATGGTCTTCTTCATCTTTGAAAGTCATTTTTCTCAACCTGCAATCCAACATCAGTAGTTTTTGTAGGAAATAGTAAGGAAGTTCCTGTTCAGATGTTGGCTGGGACTTGTGTACAGATGTTTTGTAGATCATATGGAAGTCAGCTCTGCTCATCCTTTTTGGATAAAAATGTTCTAGTCCTAATCGCTGGAGTAAATCCAGGAAAGGTCCAACTTCTATCATTTTCTTTGTGTTGTTCTCATGATTTTGTTGGTTATAAGTCTGTTTCCCTTTAGGGTAGAGCCATTGAAACTGTTTTTTCATCTGTAAAGTTGAAGTTGTGGCTTTATAGTCTCCATCATGGGGTCTACACACCTGAACATTAATAAATTGAGTTATATAAGTGGCAGCTTTTTTCAGAACACTGACTGTGCTTAGTAGAAATTTCTGCAATTGCCAATCTGTGAAAAACATATAAATCCAAATGGCATAATTTTTAATTTTTTGATGCAGTGTTTGCATGGAATCTATCAGTGTCTTCAGTCTCCCCTCATAATCAGAAACCTCCTGGGATTTCATATTCTTTTCAAAAAGTCTAGTTTCTTGCCCAGTACTGTACACATGTTCTTCATCCTGTATTTGATCAGAAAGGCCAGCCAGTGCAGTGTAGTTGTCTTTCAAACAGTTAGCCACTTGAAGGGGGTCCTTAAAATCACTTCTGTGGCTGTTGAGGATGATGTCCCAAATGGGCACCAAGTGAAGTCCCTTGTCAATGACAGACCAGGTTTTGTTGCTTGTGAGAAGGCCAGCTGTCCATTGGACAATTCCATTTGCTTCTGTGGGTCCACCTGTCTGGGCCACAGAAACTTGGACACTGATTTGTAGCTGTTGATTAGCTGCATTCTGGCAGGATGTTACTGAATATGAATCTGATGCTTTCATCCTTGCTCCAACTTCAACTCCAAAGCCATTATAGTTCCCCCTTATGTAACTATCTAAGACCTCTGCTGCCTGTTGCTTCACCTGATTCAGCTGGCCAATTTTGAAACCCTCTGAAATGGCCTTCCAGCAGTAGATTCCCCCAAGGTGGAAAGGGCCTTGATTAGCATGAGAACCAAATCTGTTGAAGAAATTCTCAGTCCTGTTTCTCAGTGAGAGGAATCTGTTTGGTCCTTCAGTGTGTTCCAGCTGTTCTTCAATGATTTTCAATTCCTTGAGAGCAGCTATGGAGAGCTGGAGCTGATCACTTCGAAAGTGGAAGGAGGCCAGGGGCACATAGCTGTACTTTGCTGAACAGAAATAAGAAATGTCTGAGTATGACTGGTGGGTGTCTTTCCATTCTGAATGTTTGCTTTGCTTGATACCAAATTCTGAACTAACCCCCCAGAGTCCATCCTTGGCTGATAGCATTGTTCCAAATCCTAGCTTCTGCACAGCTTCAGTGAACATGGATTCTGCTTGAGAAGATGTGAATTCTTTAGCTTCCATCCTTTTTCCTTGTTCAGGTCCAAAGAGGAAGAATTTCTTGGGGATCCTGAGAAGTTCTTCTCTCCTTGCCACTAGGTCCTTTTGGTGACTGGTCTTATAAATTCCCTGCAGAGCCTGCCCTCCAGATGCCCATCTTACCAGGTCTCCATCTGAGAGGTTTTGACTTTGAGCCACGGTCTGTTCCATGTGAGTGAGATGTCTCTCCATTATTTCAGTGATGTCTTTTAGGGGCACTTCAGCCGTTGGCCAGCACTCCTCAGGGATCTCCATTGCTTGTCTCAGCTCTGCTTCTTTTCTCCTTACTGCCTCTTCCTCTCTGTGCTTCCCTTCTGACTGCAAGGCTCTCAGAGCCTGCAGTGCCTGTCCTGCCTGCCTCTGCCTGTTCTTTATCATCTCCCCTGGAGTCTCCTGCAGCTCTGCAACAGTATTCGGCTTTGAGAGGTCTAGCAACTTCTCCAGAGCCCTTTTCTCCCATGTGTGTTTTGTCTGGGACTTCAGCTTCTGGAGGTCGTTCCTGTCTAAATATTGTAAGGCCTGGGCCGAGGTGACATCCAGATCTTCCTGAAGTTTCGGCAGCCAGTAGTCAACAGACAGACCCACTTCTGTCAGCATCTCCTGGAGATCATATCTCCTTCTGCTTCTGGACTGAGGCTTGTCATGAAAATTTTCTGCTGTGTTCATGACTGTGTGAAGAACAGGCACTTAGTTAAAATCCCACCCTTCATAAGCATTTATTTCTTGGCTAATAGAATGAATGTCTCAAGTCTATAATTTTGAAGGAACTCCTCATCCTTACCTTTAATTTTGAACTTTGTATATTTATTAGTATCTTTGTCACTGTTCACATTTGTACTAAGTGTAGCCAGTGCATCTAGTTGCCATTGTGAGGTACAGTACTATACACTGGGTTTAACACTTCATCCTCCATAAACCCCATGGTATGACAATTAGCAAAGCATGGTTGAAATGTTAAAGTGTCATGTTTTTGTCATATCTTAAAGACTTGTTCCATCATCTCTTTAGCTATTCTATGTGAGTTCTCATGAAACTTATATCTACTTCATTCCTAATTTTTGTCACTTTATTTTAAATCATTCAGTATTGATTTTATCTTTCCTTCTTTTAAAAGCACATTTATCTTGGCTAATACTTATTTATTTGTGGTTTCTCATCTTGCTCTTTGATTTATTATATTTCTATTAATTATACAGCTTCCAATGCACTGGAGCCAGACATATTTGTATATGTGTATTCTAATCCACTAGTCTATTTTTTTCCAACTTTTATTAGATAATTTCTTCATTTACATTTCTATTAATAGCATTTCCTCAGTGTTATTTCCACATCTTTACACACACACACACACACACACACACACACACACACACACACACCCTCAGGCAATTTACCCATAAATAAAATGAGGTAGTACATGCATCAGTTACACCTATTATGTTTCTAATTTTCCTACAATTATTGTTGTATTCAAAGACACCCTCATATTGACAAATAATTATAATATTTATCTGTTTTTCCACTTAATATAAGTTTGGTACCCAATGGCTTTCAAACAACTTCTCAAATCTCTGTTTAATATTATTAACCTTTCAGCTCTATCATTTTGACTTTATATGCATTTATTTTAATGGCTATAATAGGTATTATATCTGATGTTTGTTCTTTTCTACTCTTCAATTTTTATTTTGAAATCATTTGGCATTCAACATTATCATTGTGTGAATATCAAACTTTGTAAAGCTACTTTACCTGTATACTGCATCTATATGTACCACCACTGGTAATGTCTTTGTAAGTATTTAGGAAAGAAAGGCCAGATAAAGAAATTTCTAGTTAGTGCTCCTTGGTTCTTAACACCATGAGAAAATAATTTAGACATATGGAACAAACACTGTATACCAAGCAAAGGAGGATTTGTACATAAAATTATATAGCAAAGAGTGACTGGGAGCTTCTTAAATATGAGTTGAACTGCATAGGCTTTTTTAGCTGCATGATTATCAATTCCAGAGGATACTTATTAAGGCTACATATTTGATTGTTGTTTATTTTTTATTTGGATGACTTAACAAAAATTTACATTTTTTATATCAAAATGTAGATTAGAATGTTAGACATGTCTTTGATTTGATTTCCTTATATCATAAAACACAGTTTTGTGATTACTGAACCCATGACTAGATGTTGTATGAAAATTTCCTGCTTTGTACACAGTCTGCCTTGGTTTTATTTATGTTCTTCCCTCTTACTTCTCTCTGCTGTCCATTAAATCCTTGCCTCAAAAAATGAGATTAATGTCATTATTGAATGATTAGTTCAACTGCCTTTTGTCTCTTTGCCTTTCTGCCTTTGTGTGATGACGAAGCAAGAATGCTCACTCTAGGTACCTGTATATAGATCTTACATTTCCCAGTGTTTGGAATTTTAAGGCCCAATTTCTGTTCATTGTAAGCTTTTGCTCTCTGCAAGGGTGTTATAGAACAGAAAGAAGAAGACAGAAATTGATGCAGGGAGCTGAAGAGTTGTAACACCTCATAACAGAAGCAGCATGGCAAAAAATATTGGAAAATGTTGGAAAAACATAGGGATCAAACCTGCATTACCACAGATTGAGTGCTACCAGCAGTTTTGTTGAGAGTCCTGACTAAGAGAAGAACTATGAGAATATCTTAACTTTTGGGAGCTGAATTGAGTTGTTATGATTCAAATATTGGTAGACATATAAATGCTGTATGCAGCCCTGTGTTATCTCAAGTAGAAATGAGGAGCAAGGTGTTGTAGAGGTAAGGATATATTAGTACACTGTAGCTGTCTTCAGACACACACGAGAAGAGGCATCAGATCCCATTACAGATGGTTGTGAGCCACCATGAGGTTGCTGGGTATTGAACTCAGTACCTCTGGAAGAGCAGTCAGTGCTCTTAACTACTGAGCCATCTCTCCAGCCCCAGGTAGGGCCAGTCTTATGAAGAGGCAGATAAGTTCCCTAAATTGTGTCAGTATGGAAGAATAGAATGAAGATTTTAGAAGAAGTATTGAATATAGTTGGCAATGAACACAGATTTGGGGCATGTGCTTAGTATGAACAAGGGTCCAGGTTTAATACCAGAACAAAGATAAAAAATATGAAATTATAATCTGAAATGTAATATTTTATATTAATCAACAAAGAAAGAAATTTCAAAACCAGAAACACTTGGCCTAGTTTACACCAGTGAATTACATGACATATTTAAGGAGATATGACACTAAGTTTAAAACATTTAATAAAATAAAAATATATCATACTTCTCAATTGCTTCTCTGGAGCTATCATAACTTTACTTCCAAATCATGATTGAGATATTACATAAAAGGAAATCTGCAAACAAATATCTCTTATCTCTCAGAAACCATTATTATAATATGAAATTCAACAATACATAATAGACTCTGCCCCTAGGGGCATTGCAGGTATGACTGCTGTGGCACATGTGTGTCAGAAGGTGGCAGAGAGGAGAGAGTCTATGTTTATGCTCCACTCACTATTCTGATCGGTAAACATCTGAATCATCTGTAGCCTAACATTTCCTGAAAATAGCCTGAGATGCCCACCAGTCCAGCTCTGCACAGGCCTAGATGGGGTCCCAGGAGAGGGAGCAAGCTGGAGACTTGAAGAACACTGCCCAGGATTGTGGGCCCCAAGCAGGAGTGAGCCTGAGACAGATGACTCACATGGGGCCACTTGGGTGGGCTGGGTGAGGAGTAAGTCCTAGACAACTACCAGACTGGCACCATGGGGTTTGAACAGGAAGTACTTGAGATCACTACTACTCTGTCATTATGCATGCTTGCAGGTGGACAGACCATGCTCAAGATGACTCCTGCCAGGTACCATAATGCACAAGCAGAGCATAGTACTCCTGAGATGACCCCAGACACAGAGACCCTAGGTGCCACTAAGAGGAGCAAGTATGTAGTGGAAAATGGAAGAGAAAAATAAACAGAAGGATAAGGGCACAGTAAAGAGAGGCAGAACTGGAGACTAGAGGGTAGCGAGGAACAGCCTGATGTGAGTAGCCAGTGATACCACCTGGGACTAGGGTAGGGCCCTATCCTGTTCTGCTACCAGGGGCTTTGACTGGGTTAGTGGCCCTGCAGCAGCAGGGTCTGTTACTACCAAAGACAAGATAGATATCTTTGGTCTGGGCTGAGGAAATTTTGAGGTTTGAGGGCTGTGCAGAACTGGCTCCATTCCTCACCTGGGCATCTTGAATGAACTGGCTCTGAGAGCACAAGAACAGAGAGCCCCTAGAGTTGCTGGTGAGATGGCCCAAGGATACAAATGTGGGAAAGCTGGCCCTACCACACATCTCCCATGCTGTGGCATAGATGAGGGAAGAAATACTCTCCTCCCCTTTACTCTCTCACCACCATTAACAGATGGGAGGCCTGGTCCTGGGGTTGTGAGAATAGGAGAGCTGTCCCTGCTCCTCACCAGCTGCAGCACTTGGGAGAATGGGCCATGTACCTTACCTGTGTAGCACAGAAAAGCTGACCCTGGTGGTAGAGGCATGGGCAAGTCATTCCCAAAGGTGTGAATGTGGGAGAGCAGGCCCTGCCTCTTTTTTGATGTGTGGTGGCACTGGCAAGGGAGAGATCCCCTTTTGTCCTTACCACCAGCAGTGGGGGAGAGAGATGACCTTGATGGAGTCATGGATCTGGACCTTGCCCGTCACCTGCTGCATCACTTTTGAGAGCAGACCCTGTACCTCATGTGGACAGCACAGTAGAGGTGGCCCTAATAGTAGGGGTGTGGGTGAACTGGCCCTGCAACTTGTCTGCTGTGCAGCAGTGTGGATGAGCAAGAGATGCCCTCCTTAACCTTTACCCCTTGACACCTATGGCAGGCAGGAGAACTGGCACTTGGGTCAGGAGAGCAAGAGAGTTGGCTGTTGCAGAATATTTGATCACCCTGAGATTGTATCCTGGAAAAACCTGTTTCCAGTTGTGGTGGCTCAGTCCTAGCACACACGTTTAATCCAAGAGTTTACTGTTTATTGTAAACAACATTAAATAAAGTCAACCATACGTCAAGAGGCAGAGCAAGCAACCAGTTGATAGAGAGTGAATATAGAAACAAAACATAAAGAGTGAGAGGAAGTCAGGAGGAAAGATAGAGAGATGTACAGGAAGCAGAAAGGGGGCACAATCAGTTAGAAGAGTTTTTAAGACCATGTAGCAGATAATGGGCTCTTTTCATCTGGGACACTATTTGAGGAAGAAGGTCAGCTGGGTGCTTTCTCTGCTTCTGTGAGATAGTAGGCTTTCATCCCAGCATCTGACTCCCGAGTCTTCATTTGATAAAATCAAATGATTGGGATTTTGTTTTAAATAAAAACACTAGCTAGCCCTGTCCCTCACCTACTGCATCATTTGGGAGCGCTAGCCTTGTAACTTGCCTGGGTAACATAGAAAAGCTGACCCTGGTGGCAGAGGTATCAGAGAGCCACTCCCAATGGCATGAATGTAGGAGAGTGGGCCAAGAACAGTTTTGTCTGCTGGGAGGTAGATTAGATGAGGGAGAGGTACTCTCCTTTCCTCCCTCATCCCTAACCACCTATGCTAGGCAAGAGAGCTGGCTCTAATGTCATGAGAGTGATAGAACTGGTCATGTTACTCATGAGCAGCAACACTAGGGAGAGTAGGCCTTGTATCTCACTTGAACATCAGGGTAGAGTTGGCTCTGGTTGCAGGAGGTAGAGTGAGCTGGGGTAGGGAGTGGGGGTATGTTGCTGGTTAGTAGGCCCTGAGGGTGTGAAAGTAGGAGAGGCAGCTGGATGACTAGCTCAGATACCTTTAGGGCCCAAATCTAGGGCTTTGAATTGGCCTACCCTGACATCTACCCCATTCATGAACTTCTAGAGTGAGTCAAGGGGCTGGTCTTATAGATCCAAAACCACAAAATCTCCATGAGCCAGGGGAAAAAAACAGGATGAGGAGTCCCAGTGAGATTTCAGTATTGATAGAGTAGCAGAAGCTAGAGGCCTTGAACCAGATGGCTCATTGCAATAAACATTTGCAAGCAAAGAATTGTAGGCAAAAGGGTTTGCCTTGGAATACACTGTGACACACAACAGCTTCCAAAATGATTTTTTTCTCTGTTGGGGGGTGTAGTTGTAATGGTAGAAGGTGGGTATGAGGGGATGGGGAGGTGAGTAGGATTGGGATGCATAATGTGAAATTCACAAACAATGAATAAAGAACACACACACACACACACACACACACACACACAGAGTAGAATTTTTGACCATGGCTTACTGAGCTTTACCTAGGTATGGAGAGCTGGCTTAATTGGAGAACAATAATAAACATATTTCATATCAGTACTCTAAAGAGGAAAATCACATGATTATGTCCATCAGCTAAGAAAGCATTTTAACCAAATCCAACACTTAAGCCTGTTTTAAAAAATCTCAGCATATTGGAAAAGAGAGGACAATATTTAATTTGATAAAAAGCCTATGCAAAAAAAACCTCACATAGGTAGCAGATAATATATAATATTGAGAAACAAGAGGTTTTGTGTTAAGATCAGGAACAAAGCAAGGGTTATTTTTCTCTTCACTCTTATTTAATACCCAACTTGAATTCATAGGTAATAAATAAGGTAATAAAAGCAAATAAAATCTCTATATAGGAAAGTGTAACTAAAAATACTACTACTTTCATTCACAGATAATATGACTTACTATGCAGAAAATCTTAAAGGGCAAAACCTAAAAGCTGCCTTGAACTAACATGAATATAAGAATTTTCCAAGTATAAAGTTAAAATAAGACTCAGGATTGCTCAGGCCACAGAAGCAGCAGAACAGCTGGAACAGGGTCCTACAGTCCTACATCTGCACCCAAGACTCTATGCAGTGGTCTTGCCAGGGGAGAGCTTCCTCCAGGGAGTGCTGACACAGGCTTACAGACTCACAGGAGGAACTAGCTTTATCCAGAGACAGCAAGAACATCTAACACCAGAGATTACAAGACAGTGAAAGGCAAATGCAAGAATCTTACCAACAGAAACCAAGACTACTTGGCATAATCAGAAACAAGTACTCTCACCACAGCAAGTCCTGAATACCCCAGCACAATGGAAAAGCAAGGTTCAGATTTAAAATCATATCTCATGATGCTTGTAGAGTATTTTAAGGACATAAATAACTCCCTTAAAGAAATACAGGAGAACACAGGTAAACAGGTAGAAGACCTTAAAGAGGAAACACAAAAATCTTTTAAAGAATTAGAGGAAAACACAACCAATCAGGTGAAGGAATTGAACAAAACCATCCAGGATCATAAAATGGAAATAAAAACAATGAAGAAATCACAATGGGAGACAAATCTGGAGATAGAAAACCTAAGAAAGGAATCAGGAGCCATAGATGGAAGAATCACCAACAGAATACAAGAGCTGGAAGAGAGAATCTCAGGTGTGAAAGATTCCATAAAGAACATTAAAACAACAAGAAAATGCAAAATGCAAAAAGATCCTAACCCAAAACATTCAGGAAATCTAGGACAAAATGAGAAGGCCAAACCTAAGTATAATAGGTATAGATGAGAAGGAAGATTTCCAACTTAAGGGACCAAAGAATATCTTCAACAAAATTATAGAAGGAAACTTCCCTAACCTAAAGAAAGAGTTGCCCATGAACATACAAGAGGCCTATAGAACTCCAAATAGATTGGACCAGAAAAGAAATTCCTCCCATCACAGAATAATCAAAACACCAAATGTACAAAACAAATAAAGAATATTAAAAGCAGTAAGGGAAAAGGATCAAGTAACATATAAAGGCATACCTGTTAGAATTACAACAGACTTCTCACCAGAGACTATGAAAGAAAAAAGATCCTGGGCAGATGTCATACAGACCCTAAGAAAACACAAATGCAAGCTCAGGCTACTATACCCAGCAAACCTCTCAATTACCATAGATGGAGAAACCAAGGTATTCCATGACAAAACCAAATTTACACAATATCTTTCTATGAATCCAGCCCTGCAAAGTATAAGGAAGGGAAAACTCCAAAATAAAGAGGGAAATTACACCCTAAGAAAATCATGAAAGTAACACAACAAACCTAAAAGAAGAAAGCCACATGAACAGAGTCCCATTCCTAAAAACAAAAATATCAGGAAGGGACAATCTTTTTTTCCTTAATATTTCTTAATATCAATCAACTCAATTCCCCAATTAAAAAACATATCCAATCAAACTGGTTACGTAAACAGGACCCAACATTTTGCTGCATACAGGAAACCCACCTCAGTGACAAAGACAGACACTACCTCAGTGTAAAAGGCTGGAAAACAATTCTCCAAGAAAATGGTCCCAAGAAACAAGCTTGATTAGGCATTGTAATATAGAATAAAATCCACTTTCAACCTAAAGATATCAAAAAGTCAAGGAGGGATACTTCATATTAATCAAAGGTAAAATCTACCAAAATGAACTCTCAATTCTGAACATCTGCAGTCCAAATGCAAGGGCATCCACATTCATAAAAGAAACCTTACTAAAGCTCAAAGCACATATTGCACTGCACACAATAATAGTGAGAGACTGCAAACCCTACTCTCATCAATGGACAGATAATGGAAATAGAATCTAAACAGAGACACAAAGAAACTAACAGAAGTTTTGAAACAAATGGATTTAACAGATTTCTATAGAATATATCATTCTAAAACAAAAGGATATACCTTCTTCTCAGCACCTCATGGTACCTTCTCCAAAATTGACCATATAATTGGTCACAAGATGGGCCTCAAGAGATACAAGAAGATTGAAATAGTCCCATGCACCCAATCAGATCACCACAGACTAAGCCTGAGCTTCAATAACAACATAAATAATAAAAAACCCACATACACATGGAAGCTGACCAACACTCTATTCAATGATAACTTGGCTTCTTCCTTTCCAATTTTTATCTTTTTGATCTCCTTTGTTGTTGAATTGCTCTGGCAAGGATTTCAAGTACTATATTGAATAGGTAGTGAGAAAGTGAGAAGCCTGTCTAGTCTCTGATTTTAGTGGAATTTCTTCAAGTTTCTTTCTATTTAGTTTGATATTGGCTACTAGTTTGCTGTATATTGCTTTTATTATGTTTAGGTAGGGGACTTGAATTCCTGATCTTTCCATGACGTTTATCCTGAAGGGGTGTTGGATTTTGTCAAATGTTTTCTCAGCATCTAACGAGATGCTAACTCAGATCTAACTTTGTCTTTGAGTTTGGTTATATAGTGGATTACATTGATGGATTTCTGTATATTAAACCATCCCTGCATCCCTGGTTTTATGAAGCCTACTTGGTCATGATGGATGATCATTTTGATGTGTTCCTGGATTCAGTTTGCAAGGATTTTATTGAGTATTTTTGCATTGATATTCATAAAGGAAATTGGTCTGAAGTTCTCTTTCTTTGTTGAATCTTTGTGTGGTTTAGGTATCAGAGTAATTGTGGCTTCATAGAATGACTTGGGTAGAGTACCTTCTGTTTCTATTTTGTGGAAAAGTTTGAGGAGAGTTGGAATTAGGTCTTCTTTGAAGGTCTGATAGAACTCTGCACTAAACCCATCTGGTCCTGGGCTTTTTTTTTTTTTTTTTTTTTTTTGGTTGGGAGACTATTAATGACTGCTTCTATTTCTTTAGGGGAAAAGGGACTGTTTAGATCATTAATCTGATTCTAAGTTAATTTTGGTACCTGGTATTTGTTTAGGAAGTTGTCCATTTCATCCAGGTTTTCCAGTTTTGTTGAGTATAGGCTTTTGTCGTAGGATCTGATGATGTTTTGGATTTCCTCAGGATCTGTTGTTGTGTCTCCTTTTTCATTTCTGATTTTGTTAATTAGCATACTGTCCCTGTGCCCTCTGGTTAGTCTGGCTAAGGGGTTTATCTATCTTGTTGATTTTCTCAAAGAACCAGCTCCTGGTTTGGACAGCAGATGCTGGTGAGGATATGGAGAAAGAGGAGCAGTCTTCTATTGCTGGTGGTATTGCAAGCTAGTACAACCACTCTGGAGATCAGTCTGGTGGTTCCTCAGAAAAATAGACATAGTACTACCACTAGATCCAGCAATACCTCTCCTAGGCATATACCCAGAAGATGTTCTAACTGGTAATAAGGACACATGCTCCATTATGTTCATAGCAGCCCTATTTATAATAGCCAGAAGCTGTCCTTCAACAGAGGAATGGATACAGATAATGTGGTACATTTACACAATGGAGTACTACTCAGCCATTAAAAACAATGAATATATGAAATTATTGGGCAAATGGATGTATCTGAAGGATATCATCCTGAGTGAGGTAACACAATCACAAAAGAAGTCACTTGATATGCACTCACTGATAAGAAACCTAGAATACCCAAGATACAACTTCCAAAACACAAGAAAACCAAGAAGAATGAAGACCAAAGTGTGGCTACTTCATTCCTCCTTAGAATAGGGAACAAAAATCCCATGGAAGGAGTTACAGAGACAAAGTTTGGAGCTAAGATGAAAGGTTGGACCATTCAGAGACTACCCCATCCAAGGATCCATCCCATAATCAGCCACCAAATCCAGACACTATTGCATATACCAGAAAGATTTTACTGAAAGGACCCTGATATAACTGCCTCCTGTGAGGCTTTGTCAGTGCCTGGTAAATACAGAAGTGGATGCTCACAGTCATCTATAGGATGGAACACAGGGTCTCCAATGTAGGAGATAGAGAAAGTACCCAAGAGCAGAAGGGGTCTGCAACCCTATAGGTGGAGCAACAATATGAACTAATCAGTATCCCCCCTCCCCCAGCTTGTGTCTATAGCTGCATATGTAGCAGAAGATGGCCTAGCTGGCCATTATTGGGAAGAGAGTCCCCCTGGTCTAGCAAACTTTATATGCCTCGGTACAGGGAACATCAGGGCCAAGAAGTGGGAGTGAGTGGGTAGGGGAGCAAGGCAAGGGTAGGGTATAGGGGACTTTTGGGATAGCATTTGAAATGTAAATGAAGAAAATATCTAATAAATAAATAAAAATTTAAAAAAGAAAGTGAAAAAAAGAACTTGGTTAAAAAGAAATAAAAAATTAAAGACTTTTAGTGTTTAATGACAATAAAACCACAATATACCCAAATCTATGGGACACAATGAAAGCATTTCTAAGGAGGAAAACTCATAGCCCTGAATGCCTTCCAAAAAGAAACTGGAGAGAGCTTACACTAGGAACTTGACAGGACACCTGAAAGCTCTAGATCAAAAAGAAGCTAATTCATCCAAAAGGAATAGATGGCAGGAAATAATCAATCTCAGGGCTGAAATCAAACAAAGAATTACACAAAGAATCAACCAAACCAGGAGCTGGTTCCTTGAGAAAATCAACAAAATAGATAAAGCCTTAGTCAGACTAATTAGAGGGCATAGAATCAGCACCCAAATTAATAAAATCAGTAATAAAAAGGGAGACATAACAACAGAATGTGAGGAATTCAAAAAGAAATCTTCAGATCCTACTACAAAAACCTATACTCAACAAAAGTGGAAAACCTGAATGAAATGTACAATTTTCTAAACAGATAGCAGGTACAAAAGTTAAATAAGGATCAGATAAATGATCTAAGCAGTCCCATATCCTCTAAAGAAATAAAAATACTCATTAATGTCTCTCAACCAAAAAAAATCCCAGAACCAGATGGGTTTAGTGCAGAGTTCTATTCGACCTTCAAAGAAGACCTAATACCAATACTCCTGAAACTATTCCACAAAATAAAAAACAGAAAGTACTCTATCCAATTTGTTCTATGAAGCCACAAGTACTCTGATACCTATACCACCGAAAGACTCAACAAAGAAAGAGAACTTCAGATGAGTTTTCATTGTGAATATAGATGCAAAATACTTAATGAAATTTCACAAATCAAATCAAGAACACATCAAACGGTCATCCATCATGATCAAGTAGGCTTCATTCCATGAGTGCAGGGATGGTTCAACATACTGAAATCCATCAGTATAATACACTATATAAACAATCTCAAAGAAAAAAAGCCACATGATCATCTCATTAGATGATGAGAAACCATTTGACAAATTCAACACCCCTTCATGATAAAAAACTTGGAAAGATCAGGAATTAAAGGCCTAAACATAGTAAAAGCAATATACAGCAAACCAGTAGCCCACATTAAACAAAATGGATAGAAATTTGAAGCATTCCCACTAAAATCTGGGGCTAGACAAGACTCCCCACTCTTTCCCTACATATTCAATATAGTATTTGAAATTCTAAGTGGAGCAATTACACAACAAAAGGAAGTCAAAGGGGTACAAATTAGAAAGGAAGAAGTCAAAACATAACTATCTGCAGATGATATGTTGGTATGCATAAATGACCCCCAAAATTCTACCAGAGAACTCTAAAATCTGACAAACAACTTCATCAAACTAGGTGGATATAAAATTTACTGCAACAAATCAGTGGCTTTCCTCTACACAAAGGATAAACAGCCTGAGAAAGAAATTAGGGAAACAACACCCTTCACAATAGTCACAAATAATATAAAATACCTTGGTGTGACTCTAACTAAGGAAGTGAAAGATATGTATGATAAGAACTTCAAGTCTGTGAAGAAAGTATTCGAAGATCTCTGAAGAAAAAGATCTCCCATGCTCATGGATTTGCAGGATTAATATAGTAAAAATGGCCATCTTGCCAAAAGCAATCTAGAGATTCAATGCAATCCCCATCAAAATTCCAGCTCAATTCTTCACAGAGTTAGAAAGGGAAATTTGCAAATTCATCTGGAATAACAAAACACCTAGGATACAAAAAAAATAATCTCAACAATAAAAGAACCTCTGGTGTAATCACCATGCCTGACCTCAAGCTGTACTACAGAGCAATTGTGATAAAAACTGCATGGTACTGGTACAGCAACAGACAGGTAGATCAATGGAATAGAATTGAAGATGCAGAAATGAACCCACACAGCTATGATCACTTGATCTTTGACAAAGTAGCTAAAACTATCCAGTGGAAAAAAGACTGCATTTTCAAAAAATGGTGCAGGTTCAACTGGCAGTTAGCATGTAGAAGAATGTGAATTGATTCATTGTTATCTCCTTGTACAAAGCTCAAGTCCAAGTGGATTAAGGACTTTCACATAAAACCAGAGACACTGAAAATTATAGACGACAAAGAGCCTTGAACATATTGGCACAGGGGGAAGTTTCCTTAATAGAACTCCAATGTCTTGTGCTGTAAGATCAAGAATTGACAAATGGGACCTCATAAAATTGAAAAGCTTTTGTAAGGCAAAGGACACTGTCAATAAGATAACAAGGCAACCAACAAATCAGGAAAAGACCTTTACTAATCCTAAAACCAAGAGAGGGCTAATATCCAATATGTACAAAGAACTCAAGAAGTTAGACTCTTGAGAAACAAATTTAAAAAGGGGTACAGAGCTAACCAAAGATTTTTCAACTGAGAAATACTGAATGGCTGAGAAGCACTTAAAAAAAAGTTCAACATTCTCAGCCATCTGGGAAAAACAAACCTGAGATTTTACCTCACACCATTTAGAATGGCTAAGATCAAAACTCTGGTGACAGCAGATTCTGGTGTGATTGCAAACTTGTACAATCACTCTGGGAACGAGTTTGGTGGTTCCTCAGAAAATTGGACATAGTACTACTGGAGGATCCAGTAATACCACTCCTGGGCATATACCCAGAAGATGCTCCAACTTGAAATAAGGACTCATTCTCCACTATGCTCATAGTAGCCTCATTTATAATACCCAGAAACTGGAACAAACTCAGATGTTTCTCAACAGAGGAATGGATACAGAAAATGTGGTACATTTACACAATGGAGTATTATCAGCTATTAAAAACAATGAATTTATGAAATTCCTAGACAAATGGATGGATATGGAGGATCTCATTCTGACTGTGGTAACCCAATCACAAAAGAACACACATGACATGCACTTACCAATAAGTGGATATTAGCTCAGAAACTCGGTATACCCAGGGTCCAATTCACAAACCCTATGAAGCTCAGGAAGAAGGAAGACCAAAGTGTGGATAATTCAATCCTTCTTAGAGGGGAGAACAAAGTACCCATGGAAGGAGTTACAGAGTTAAAGTGTGGAGCAGAAACTGATGGAATCACCATCCTGAGACTGCCCCACCCGGGAATCTATCCCATATATAATCACCAAACCCAGACACTATTGTGGATGCCAACAAGATCTTGCTGACAGGACCCTGATATAGCTGTCTCTTGTGAGGCTTTGCCAGTGCCTGGCAAATACAGAAGTGGATGCTTACAGTCATCCATAGAATGGAGCACAGGGTCTCCAATGAAGGGGTTAGAGAAAGTACCCAAGGAGCTAAAAGGGTTTTCAGCCCCATAGGAGGAACAACAATATGAACTAACCAGTACCCCCAGAGCTCCCAGGGACTAAACCACCAACCAAAGAAAGTACATGGTAGGATTCATGGCTCTAGCTGCATATGTAGCAGAGGATGGCCTAGTTGGTCATCAATGAGAGGAGAGACCCTTGGTTTTGTGAAGGTTCTATGCCTCAATATAGTGGAATGCCAGGGCCAGGAGGTAGGAGTGGGTGGGCTGGTGAGTTGGGGGAAGCGGGAGTATACAGGGGATTTTTGAAGAGAAACCACGAACAGGTGTAACATTTGAAATGGAAATAAACAAAATATCTAAGAAAAACTTTAAATTAAGAAAATAAAGTTGTTTATCTTAGAAATAAGAATGCAAATGTAATCAGGTGCTTATTGTGACAAATTTTAAGTATAGTAACATATATTAAAATATACATAATTATTGTAAAAGTCAATTATTTTATAAAAAGAATAATTCCAATTTACTACTAGTATCATAAAAGTTCTATCTACTGGGTAATGTCTGAACTTTTCAATAAAATAATTTAATTAAAAAAATTTAAAATAAAGAAATGCTCTTTGTATGTCAACAAAAATAATTGAATGATGTTCCAAGTTAAAAGCCCATTGCTATTTAAAGCAGTTAAATGCAAACCTAACAAAACATGTACAAGGCTTATATGAAGAATACTAAAATTCTGATAGATTGAAGAGTGTGCAAACAATGAAGACACACTCCACACTTCATGCTAATGGCCCTATGAATCTCTAGATGAAAAGAGTGTACAGAATGTATACATATATAAATTATAAAAATAGATTAAATAGATTTGCTCACATGGAATGAATAGGGCAGTTGTACAATTCTCAACTACATGCTACAGTGCTAAGATCTAGGTTCACAATCCAGGAACTCTCAGTTTAATAATAAAGCCTTGAAGAATTGCTGAAATTGAGTACATGTTGAATACCTGGCTCTAATGTCAGCAGGTGGCAACAACAATAGAAACAGTTATTGGGAAAAGAAAGGTAGCTTTTATCTTGCACCATCTCACTTCTTCAACGGAGCAGTTTACACTGTTGATAATCTCACCCTTTTTCAGGGTAGGTGTTTCCTTACTATTCACTGTATGACATGTGAACCCTATCTGAAAAAGTCTTCACAGGCATTCAGTTGCAGTGCACAAATTCTAGGCATCTTCTACCCAGTTATGTAGTCACTGCAGATCAATTATTACACTAGCTCTTTACAGCTTGATCATTACAGATTCACTATAATCTTAACAAACCCCCCAACAAGTTATTTTCTAAATAACTAACCAAATAAAGTTTATATGAAAGAAGAAAAGGAACAGAACAGCCAATTAAGTATTAAAAGAGAAAAAGAGATTACTGTCACATAAAGGTTTAAGAAAAAGGTACATCAATCAGTGACAAACAGCATTGATGAAGACTTTTAAAAAAATCAATGAAAACTAATAGTGCCCCAAATATATCATGTAAATAGAATTAATTAATCTTTGACCAAGACATTGTCACAGGGGAAAAGATTTTTTCCCCAGCATATGGCGCTGAAAATGTCCATATTCATATCCACATGTATTTTAAAAATCTTGGTGTATACCTACTTCTTTAAAAAATGAACTCAACCGGACAGAAACAGTTGTGATAGTTATAGCTGGGTATGGTAGCGCACGCCTTTAATCCCAGCACTTGGGAGGCAGAGGCAGGCAAATTTCTGAGTTCTAGGCCAGCCTGGTCTACAGAGTGTGTTCCAGGACAGCCAGGGCTATACAGAGAAACTCTGTCAAAAAAAAAAAAAAAAAAAAAACCTCATCAAAGTATATGAGATCAGGAAAATCACAGGTGATATCTATATACACACTGCTGAATCTGATATATCTACTGCTTAGGTATTCTTGGTGTCTCTAAGCCCAGGGAAGTGGTATTTTAAAGTCTGTTTCATAAATTTCTAAAATGGTTTAAGTACAACCTTAGCTGATATCCTATCCCCTCAAGGGAATATTTTAAAGACAAATTAGCATCTAAACTACTTTACATAAGGTTTAGCATTACAACACTCTTTATTCATTAAATAATTTCCATTAAGATATGAATTTACAGAGTGAGTTCCAGGACAGTCAAGGCTAAACAGAGAAACCCTGTCTTGAAAAATAAAAAAAGATATGAATTTAAACATTGACTACCTAAATTTTAGTATCTATAAACATGTTCATAAGAATTAAATAATTAAAATTTACTTTTTAAAACAGTCAAGGCTAATAAAGCCATAAAACCACGTCTTATTTTAGTCAAATATACTGACATACATATAAATCCTTTGACTAGGTTAAATACAGTGGATTTGCATTAAAAAATAATCCTTATATGCAAATGATAAATGTAAGATGTTCATCAAGGTTGTGATACATAAAGAATGATAACTATACACACATACACATTTGCAAAATATCTTTACATTACTTTTCCATTTCATAATGGGAATTACAGAAGATCTGACCCCACAAACAGTAGCATTCATAATGTAGGGAAGCTTACTTCATACACTTCTTTAAAATGCCTATTTATTAAGTATTGCTAACACAATGTAGTATATCTTGAAGATAAATTTAAACTAACAGTTGTGTCGTTTATGTGTAAAAACTATTTGCTACCTGATTGTGTTTTCCTCCATTAAAAGAAACAGAACAAAACAGCTTTCTCCCTAAGTTTCTTATCTTACCAATTTAAGACCAGAAAGACAAAAACAGGATGAAAGAGAAAGCAGACTCCAGGCCTGCTAACTTACTTTGCCTGAGTTTCAAATACAGTTTCGTGTAGATTTCTTGTTAGGAAGGAAGAGCTTTCTAAATTCTGTCAGCTCAAAAATATATAACACAATAAGTGATATCAAGTAAAATGAAAGATATAAAATACCATGAATACAAAATATATTTTTGTAAAAATTGTAAAAGCATAATTTTAAATGAAAGGGCATTTGATTTGTAGAGTTTAAGGTAAAAGATCATTCTAATAAAGAGATTGGATAAAACTGAAAGTTTATGTGTACCACAAAATGGTTTATAAAAGTTAAATTTAAAAATAATATATTGAGTCAGTGAGATAGCTCAGTGGGTAAGGGCACCAGAGGACTGAGTTTGATCCTCAGACCTCAGAACTACTGACCTCCACACGTATGCTGTGTTTCCCAAATTCCCATCACACACACACACACACACACACACACACACACACATACACACACACACACTCAGATAGACACACAACACACACAAGTGCGCATGAATAAATATGAAAGTATTATAGTTTATAAAACTTGCTTAAAGAACAATGATATGTTTTTATTAAAATAGCTGTGTATGGTTTCTAATTAGGAAACTCTGTCTTAAAGGAATAAAGGTTTGTTTAAAAATATTTGTCAAGCTTCATTTTAGTGTTATAGAACCAAATTTT
Source organism: Mus minutoides (assembly GCA_902729485.2). NCBI lineage: Eukaryota > Metazoa > Chordata > Mammalia > Rodentia > Muridae > Mus > Mus minutoides. The sequence continues at coordinate 75,941 of LR754186.1, forward strand.
GTTCATTCATCAATACTGCTGTAACTGAAGCTCTGGTTGTTCAATAATCACAGTTAGAGGCCCAAATCAATGAGGATATAAAGGCTAAAAGAAACATCAATATTTTGGCCATTGGTCTCAGGTCAACAGATTACAAGGGAACAGAGAAAAATAGGATGTCTCTAAGAGTCTTACAGCTTCAGTAAATCAGCTGCCTTCCTAATCTGAGAGGCCAAGTGAGGTCTCAAAGATCTGACTATAACTAGTATGCCATCTACATGATTGGAACCATCACAGAAGGAAATGTTTTCAATGCTTTCAAGGAAAGCCATGTTTAACAAGCTCCTGGCCCATCCCCAAAAAAGGAGAAATTAAAAGAGCCAACAAAAGAAGGCTCTGAAGAGACAGATTTTAGCATTTAGCTTTCTGAATAGAGCACAGGTTAAAGATTCAATTCCTGTTCTGTTGCCAGCTCTTGGATGTGGCATGGACAAAAGTCTGATTTTTCTGTGAGCCTTAGGTTCTAGCAACATGGAAATGTTAAATTCCTATCTGTGGCTTTAGCTTGTCACAGTCCATGATTGCCCCTACTTTTGTTTTGTTTTGTTTTGTTTTGTTTTGTTTTTTTCCAGACAGGGTTTCTCTGTGTAGCCCTGGCTGTCCTGGAAATCAGAAATCTGCCTGCCTCTGCCTCCCGAGTGCTGGGATTAAAGGCATGCGCCACCACGCCCGGCCCTACTTTTCATTGTTTCTATTTCTACTCTGGATTTTAAGTCTATTGTACTTATCTGTCTAGCCATTTCACTCCACTCACTTACTTGTGTCCTTGAAGCCCAGTTCCAGTCTTCAGATTGTTGCTCTAGAGAGTAGCTGGAGGTGCTCATGCACCTTCCTCCAGCCTGCCAGGCTGCTGACCATCTGCTGAGGCTCAGATAAGGCTCTATGAAGTCAGGGGCTGAAATCACACTCAGAATCAGGCACCTCCCCTTTCCTTCCTGTTCACAGAGGTTTTATTTTGTTCTTGAGTCTCTTGTGTAAATTCTTTTAGCTAAATATCGTCTGAGGAAGATTTATGTGAGTTTTAGCGGAAAAAAACCCAACAAAACAAACCCCAAAGCAATCTAGCTGCCAATCTTAGTAGCTGCACAGTGGGGGTGGGGCGTGGATAAAAGGAAAGAAGTCATACTTTCAGAATCAGAACTTTTAAAAACAGCTCCAGCCTCTCCTGTACGGTCACATGAAAGACTGTCTACTTTCCTGAGGGACTATCTAAACAGATGTTTGAACTGGAAAGACCTACCCAAGATATGGGCAACAAACTTCTGAGGCAACCCGGGAGAAGAGGAATTGGGAGAAGGAAAGTTTCACTTTCAGCTGCCTGCCTTCACTCCTGTTAGAAGTTTGGTTCTTCTGTGGCTGTCACTGTGGCATTACTATGCTGATATTAGAATCAGATTCTTCTGGCTTCTAACATAAAACGAAAAGGCTAGCAGGCCTCCAGGCCTCTAGCAACATATTGGGCCTGTTGACCCTTATGGGCTGACCTACCCACCATATTCTTAACCTCTCTGATCTGAGATAGCCATTACTGGATTAGCCAGACTATATCATATGAGCCACCCTTTAATTCACTCTATTGTTTCTGCTCCTCTAAAGAATACTGACTTAAAATAACACTTGACAACTTATAAATCTTTCTCTGGAAGGCAGCCACTGCTTCTGGCTGCAAGTCCCTCATCATGAGCACACCATTCAAGAAACAGAACAAACACATTTGTGTCTTTTCACAGGGTCAGAATTTATTGAACAAAAGAAATTCACAAGGTTCCCCAATTTTAATGGCTGTAGTTTACCCCATAATCTCATCTATTTTGTGAATTCGATACTGGCAAATGCAGGTTCTTTTATCTCAATTTTAATTACTAAATATTAACTCGCATATCACATATCATGCAGCACATAATAAATACATTTTTATATATGAAGTTTACATAATGGAGTTATAGTAGAGTTCAAGAGGTTTGTGAAATGGGCTATGAGAAATGCAAGTCTGTATTGGTAGGATAAGGAACCCAAAACTAGCAGTGGGAAAGTCAGTGTCCAGATCCAGGCTTTGGGAAAGTAGCAGAAAATGGTGTGTTCATGTCCACTAAGTGAGCTTGTGATTAAGCCACATCAACAACAGGGGACCAAGTCAAGCTCCATCCCAGGAACAGTCAGCAGTTCTCTCCTTTATGGTCCCTGATGCACACAGCAGTTGTAGAATGATAGATTGGTTTGGAGGCTGCTGCAGAGTGCTTGGTTTCTTCTACTTTACAGTGAAGAAGTTATATCCTGTCCTTCATTTGGCTTACAGCACTAGACTCTATCTAAAAAATTTAGAGAGGCAAGTGAGATGGCCCAGCTTCAGGCACTTTTTTTCAAGCTCCATAACCTGAGTTTGAGCCTTCAGACCCACAAGGATAGAATGGAAAAATGGAAAAAAAATCTTCAAAGTTGCTGAGGTCCAGCATCAACATGAGGAGGATCTTGAAAAAGGCGGGAATGGGAATGGTTCTAATTCAGTAATGACTTGAAGTCAGTAGTGATGTAAGCTGTCAGTTCAGGTGCTCTCTCTGTCCTTGAAGATTCTCATCATACTTCCTTCTCCCTTTTGCCTTCTCATTCATTTCATGCTTTTTCTCTCTTCCTTTTTCATTCTTTTCCCTTTTCCCAATCAGAGAGCCTGAACTATCTTTTATTTGCAAAAGTTACATCATCAAGGCTTAGATAATTGTTAATAATATTTTTAGAAATCCTTAAATTTACATAAATTGTATGAGTGCCAGTTCAATAGTCCCAAGCCCTGCTTCTTTAGAGCAGAAACTAAGCACAAAGCAAAAGGACATTTCCTTATATGGTTATACAGCCCGTTCTTCATGGGTAGCTGGGCACAGCTTTTGCAGTTTCCTGGTACAGCAGACAGCAGTCTTTAGTAACCCTTTTCCTGTAAAAACAGAAAGGTGACAGATTACTGAGATTAAAATGATTTCTTACAAAGTTTTTTTTTTTTCATTCGTTTATTTTATTGAGTGTATGGTGGAAAGGTGAAAATGGGTCAGGAAGGAGGGAGGGAGGGAGGGAGGGAGGGAGGGAGAGAACTTTTTCCCATGCTAGGATGATCCCTGCCTTGGGAAGGAAGGCAGCCAAACAGGTGAGTGTGTAGTCAGTTGTGGTGCATTATCCAAAAGACTTTTGTTCTGGCCTCCCATTATTCTCAAAGGGCAGTCTGAGAACCCTCCTCCTCCTGCTGCTCCTCCTCCTCCTCCTCCATGATTGTTCCTCACTGTGGTACATGCATAGGTGGGTTGGTTATGAAAAACAGAAGGTAAAGTTTTAAAATTTGTCCAAGTAAAGTGGTTAGCTCCCTCTAATATCTCTCCATGTACTATCATCTTTAATTCTTCATGTAGCTAGGATAATGAAGTACTAAGTTTTTATATGCTTCTACATGATCTTTCAACACTCTAATCTTTGTTTCCTCATCTTAGCAATTTCATGGCTTTGCATATTCTCCTAATTCTATTCATTTCTAGATCATTCATAACACTTTCTCCTATAAAATAAGCCCATCTATCATTCACTTGTATTTTATAGATTTCTTTTTTCTCCTTGGGACTACTTTAACTCTCTATGCTTGATGTCCTCAAGTTCTCTGTGGCTAATTAATGCAGCTGGAGGGTACATGTATCTCCTTATGATTCCAAGTTCAAGGCCAAGTATGGCAATGAACTATTTCTACAAAGGACTATATAGCCTTTTACAGCTTCTGTGGTTTTGTTGTCTAGCTCCTTTCCCATGGTCCTAACGGCCAAGCAGAAGGCCGTTCCTCATCCTTCACAGTTCCTCATCCTTCAGAGTCTCATGATCTCCATCATTCCTCAGCACTGCATCTGTTTCCTTTATTATGGTGTGATTATCTCTGAGTAATGGGGGAAGTATATTCCCTAGAAAGAAAGATTGAAAGTAGTAAAGAGGAACTGCCAGACTGATTTCCAGAGTGGTTGAACAAGCTTGCATTCCCACCAACAACGGAGGAGTGTTCCCCTTTCTCCACATCCACGACAGCATCTGTTGTCACCTGAATTTTTGATCTTAGCCATTCTTACTGGTGTGAAGTGGAATCTCAGGGTTGTTTTGATTTGCATTTCCCTGATGATTAAGGATATTGAATATTTTTTCATGTGCTTCTCAGCCATTCGGTATTCCTCAGTTGAGAATTGTTTGTTTAACTCTGTGCCCCACTTTTTAATGGGGATATTTGATTTTCTGGTGTCCACCTTCTTGAGTTCTTTATATATATTGGATATCAGTCCCCTATCTGATTTAGGATTGGTAAAGATCCTTTCCCAATCTGTTGGTAGCCCTTTTGTCTTGTTGACAGTATCTTTTGTCTTACAGAAGCTTTGCAACTTTATGAGGTCCCATTTGTCAATTCTTGATCTTACAGCACAAGCCTTTGCTGTTTTGTTCAGGAATTTTTCCCCAGTGCCCATATCTTCGAGGCTTTTCCCCACTTTCTCCTCTATAAGTTTCAGTGTCTCTGGTTTTATGTGGAGATCCTTCAACCACTTAGACTTGACCCTAGTACAAGGAGATAAGAATGGATCAATTCCCAGTCTTCTACATGATAGCTGCCAGTTGTGCCAGCACCATTTGTTGAAAAGGCTGTCTTTTTTCCACTGTATAGTTTTAGCTCCCTTGTCAAAGATCAGGTGACCATAGGTGTGTGGATTCATTTCTGGGTCTTTGATCCTATTCCATTGATCTACCTGTCTGTTGCCGTACCAGTACCATGCGGTTTTTATTACGATTGCTCTGTAGTATAGCTTGAGGTCAGGACATAGTACTACTGGAAGATCCTGCAATACCTCTACTGGGCATATATCCAGAAGATATTCCATCTGGTAATAAGGACACATGTTCCACTATGTTCATAGCAACCTTATTCATAATAGCCAGAAGCTGGAAAGAACCCAGATGTCCCTCAACAGAGGAATGGATACAAAAAATTTGGTATATTTACACAATGGAGTACTACTCAGCTATTAAAAACAATAAATATATGAAATTCCTAGGCAAATGGATGGATCTGGAGGATGTCATCCTGAGTGAGGTAACCCAATCACAAAAGAACTCACA
>LR754716.1:0-26227 GCA_902729485.2 Mus minutoides
AAAAAAAAAAAAAACAAAAAAACAAAAAAACAAACAAAAAACACACACACACACACACAAAGAGTGATAACCAAGAAAGCAATAAATAAATCGACTTGTCATCTCACTGAAAAGTAATAGAATTAATTGATTTATTTTATTAAAAACTATCTGAGATTCTAGGGAAACCAAGGTCACTTGAGTTTGAATGAAAAAAAAACTATCAGAAAAGAGAAAGCTAAAAGTAGAGAACCTATTTTTAGAGGTTTTTCAAAGCTCTTCGTCAAGTATGTAACTAATTAGCATTGTCTGAGGGATCTCTCCAAAGCCGGGAAGGGAGGAGGGGATATAAAAATGTTTTTAGGAGAGAGGGCTCAATCTTCAGTCCAGGTTGGGCTTTCTGGGATGTCAGCAGAGTATCTATAGGGTCTTTTTGTACCTCAGTTGTGGGAAGAGTGAACCCGAAGCTGGGCACTATTCTAGTGCAGCCTAAGAGGCATCAGAGGCAGCAGTCAGAGCTCCTGCTACCAAGAAACTGCACTCAGAGCACAGCTCCACACAAGGCACGATGGCTACTTCTCTTACAGTAGTTAGTCAGCTTGCTGGCCTCAAGATGCTCACATCTGATACGCTTTATTACCCAGGTGCAAGCTCATAAATGTTCTGAGTTACAAATACTAACAAATCTACCAGCCAAAAATTCTACAACCAGTAAACATTTTTAAAATATAGAGTCTCCCAAACACACAAGAGCTAAATACAATCATCATGAACAGAACCATAAAATTTAAACTCAATCAACAGGAAAGATAAAAAATATCATTCTATAGATTTTTATATAGTTACATAAAGTTACTGGGGTTTTGTGTCACATGATAGTAGAAATAAACAAAAGGAGATGGATGGGATGAAAAGGAGAGGGTATGAGATGCAGATATACCCAAAGTATGTTATATTCTTACATGAAAAACATCCTTCTGAAATTCAGTAGCATGTGTGATATACCCCAATTGAGAAAATAGCATTAATAATAATTTTAAAATTCATTCCCAAAGAAGTCAAAGAAAGTGGAGTAAATAATATGATGTTCCGATTTTTTGTTGTTGTTGTTGTTGAAAAGCAGCAAGATGACAAACTTAAACATATCATTCCACCCACTCCCATTAAGAATAAATAGATTAGTCTTCCCAATTAAAAGGCAGAGGTTTTCAGAATGTGAAAAAAAAAAGAGCCAATTGTATGTTGCCCATAGGAGAAGTACTTAGACACAAAGACAAACACAACAATAAAAATTCATGTAAAGCTACAGCATGCTAATGCTAATCCTCCAATATTATAGTGGCTTATGATCTACACACAACACACCCATCAGAGCAAAGACTGTGAAGGGCATGTCATAGGAATATGATGTTTCAGAATGGAACAATCCCAAATGTAGACATACCTAATAATGTACAGAGCTTTAAAATATGTGATGCAAAAGCTCACTTAAGCTGAAAGAAAAGTTTTAAAATCAGCAATTATAGCTTGCAATTTTAATAACTATGACTCAGTAATTGATATAACAATTTGACAGGGAAATCAGGATGGATGTAGAAAACTTGGAGAGCATGATCAACCAACTTGACCTAATTGACATTTACAGAAAGTACCACTCAAACATTGGCATAGCACACACTTTTTTTCCAACCAGACATAAACACTGTGTTCTGAGCTGCAAAATAACACGATACACTTTAAAGGATTCAGGTCAAATTGTTGAAGGTGATAGTAAGTTGATAAGAGTCAGAACATATTACTCAATGGTGCCAAATAGGGGTTTTGGCTCCTCACAATACTCAAATCCAATCCTTCACAAGGCCGTGGTGAGAACAAAGTCACCTCTGAGTGACAGTCACGCTTACCAACACCCAAGACTATAGGAAGTATTTACAGTGTTCTGATGATACTGGTACATAGCACCTAAATTTCTTTTATTAGAATAATCTCTTATTTAGACTATATCTTAAGTTCTAGTAACTTGTTTCCTAACTACTAAATATATTTAGTCACCTTTGTAAATATATCATATATAAAGAATAATTATGTAGACAATATGAATGTTATTTCACATGCACGTGTGCTTTATTATCTATAATGCACATATTCACAAATACCGTATGCACACATGCAAAATGTCACTGTGAGCACAGGTTGTCAGTTACAGACTTAGGATGGTAAGGTCAGTTCACACACATGTTAATTTATACCTTACAAAGCAATTTCATATATACCTGCCTAGCTTCCCCACCTGTAGGAATATATAACAGGAACCAAGTGTCTTCTATAGTCGGGAAGATTTTATTTCAAATCCTAGCCTGGTCCATAGTACAAGCTGAGTCATAGATATAAAGAAAACAAACTCCAGCAAGCCTAGTGGAGACTGACACAGAGCCCCAGCTCTCAGGGGATCAGGACCACACATGCTCACACACATACAAACATAGCGTTATAGGAAACCTCTTCCACTAATGGCATTTGCTTCCTCTAGAATCCCTTTCAATCAGCCCATAACCCGTTTTCCTTAATGACATACTGCACACCTCCTTGGCAATGTCACTCACTCTACTGCATTTTAATTGCTACTTTAGCGTGCCAATTCTCCCGTGTTTCCATCCCAAATCTCCATGCACAGGTTGGATGCCAGCTCCGGCAGTCAACATCTCTACTCTGTTCATTTGTTTCCTCCCTGTGTCCTTATTCCACACTTTTCCTTGATTTCTTTCCTTCTCATCCTCACATGCCTTGACGTGATCATTATCCCATGATGGTAAATACTACTACTTCATCCCTGAGGTTTTCACCCACCACATCCTCTTGTAGTTCTAATTAAAGCCATGCTAATTTCGATCACTTCAACATTCTATATTAAAGCCTTTCTGCCGATCACCTGTGTTAAATATCCCACTGCATTAATTAACCAGGGCACTTGTTGAGGGAAATAGCAAAATTCCCATTCAAATTACTTTCAAATTAGGTAGATGACTTATTGACTAACGTAACTGAAATAGGCTTCAGGTAAGACTGGGTCCAAGGCTTCATCATTACCAAATAATCCCTTGCGTTGACCTTACCCTCAATCATAATTTTGTTCTACAAAGGCCAATACAGTTTGAGGTTATATTTTAGCAACCAGCAACTTCACTGTTTAAAAAGGTGCTGTGGTCTGTGGTTCCATAATTCCAGCAAACATTCCATTAATGGCAGCCACGGTTTCGGAACAATGTATGCTGTGTTCTCCTATTGATCATATCTAGCCCATTGACCCTACCCTTGTTGGGGGTTAGATAAGACCTGAAACCATCCAAAGCACAATGGCTAAAACTGAAGTGCTCCCACTCCAAACCAAGAGAGACATCAGATGGGCAACAAGGAAACAAAATAAAATGGTCTATCTGTCCAGCGTGCTTCTGCTATAGTTACTAGTTGCAATTTCACTCCACCGTATGTCCTGTCAGCACCTTTGGCCATTTTATTCCTTTCTATACTCAGGAAATCATGAATTTCCAACTCAAGTAAACACAGCATTTTCACAACGAGAAGAAGAAGGAAGCAGCAAGAGACTGAGTTTTTATGAAATAATCAGAATGGCGAGGAGAACAACAATAGAGCTTTGGTTTCTCTCCAGGGATCAGGTGGGCACCTTGGGCTGGTATGATATAGCAAGTCTGCTCTATAGGTACCACCCAGTATGGAGATGCCCAACAAAGTTTCAAGAAGGATGGCTTTGGGCAGTTCTGAGGTTCCTGGGTAGCTATCAAGATCGTCACCTCATCTATTGAAGTCTGACGGCTACATGAATTTGTCTCCTTTCTTGACAGGAGCTTTTCTAGGCTGTTATACCCAGAGACCTGAAATGCATCTGTTTTATTTATGTCTGTGTTCCCAGTGCCTAGACTGACAAATTGTCCCTTTCATATTTATTACTGGGCAAGTGACAGATGTCAAACATTACCTCCCCCCACCCCCCCACCCCCCACCCCCCGTTTTCAGTAGGGTTTTTAGTCTGGAGTCTTGCATACTGCACATGCTTAAGAGACTTTTGTCAGATTTAATTTCTTTTTTAAAAAATCATTTTAAAAAATGATCTGAATCGTATTTTCTTTTTCTGAGCCTGTGGATGTTTTAGGGAACACTATGAACTGAATACTGCCTGTGTCCCGGTCTTAAAATGCAGAGCTTCTAATCTGAACCTGTGGCGTGTTCTCATGTGTTATCTCCCTGTGCTACTTTGATTTCAGCACAAGGCTTGCTGAAGCAAGCACCAACGACATTTTAAATAGCTGCCATCCTTCCTCAGATATGAAACATGTCATTCTTTGCTCGCTCTCTTGGGGAGAAAGACTTGCCATCCATTCCCACAGTCTAAGCCGAGTCTGTTTCTCCCAGAGCCTTCCCGCCTTGACATCCATCCTCGGCACTGCTAGGTGGGCATCGTGGCTGAGCACCCAGCAGTTTGTCTGCTGCTTGGGAAACCCCAGGAATGTTAATGCTATTGAGCTACTCGGCTCAAATACTCCCAGAGTGAAGGGGACGCACAGCTCTGGTAGCTAGGCAACCATTACAACCACAGAAGGATCCCCCAAATAGAGAGAGACCGAGAATACACTGGAAACAGGCACAATTGCACTGTTAATTTGCAACTGGTTGAATTGCAGCTTTACTTGCCTTGATGGTCTATTTCTTACTTGAGAGAACATCACTACTTAGGTCTGTTGATTTCTACATAAACTTCAAGTTTCTTTGATCCTCATTGTTCGCGATTTCCAGAGTCCCAGGAAAGAACATAGAGGGGTGTTTTTTACAATGTTGAGCCTCTTAACAAATATTAGGTGCTCAGTAAATATTAATTGAATGAATTAACATGCGGACACATAGCTTTTAGAGATATATGAAAACATGGCCATAGACCTAGGTGGTGATTTTAAAGTATATTCACAAATTCCTTGATAACTCTATCTTTTTAAGAGATGCAACTTTTGTGAGAGATGCCTCCATAACCTGCTCCTAACCCATCAACAAATGGGTTAATGGCTTAATCATAACTGATCGATATCCCCTACCCTGGAGAATCATCTCCTGAACACCGTTTCTGCCTCAGTGAAAAAAAGTCTTCAGTTGACTTTAGTCTCTGTCAGCATCTGACGACATTTACCTGGAAAATCCCAAGCTGGAACCACCCAGCAGATCCACACTCAAATTCCTGACCCACATTAAGAAAAAGAAATATAGGACGAATCAATGCTTGTAATCTTAAGCCACTGGTGTCTTTGTGCCTTGTCACATGGCAATTAAGACAGTAAAGACATCCTTCTTCCTTTTGGAGACAAGTTAGTTTACGAGTGAACCCTTAAGGAAAAAGGTTCTGACTTCTTGTTCACCTGACCTGGTGTGTTCAATTAACACTGGGAACAACTAGCTTAAATCTTTATGGAAATCTGTATGTACTTATTTCTCACACAAAGAAAGTACCACTCATTAGGCCATCATCAACAGGACTATTAGACATGCTGGAGAATTCCTATTAGACTTGCCACAACCCTCCTCCTTACTGAAGCAGGAAGGAGTTAGACAGGTTCCCTGGTAGACAGACAGACAGGGAGAGGCTAAGGAAGAAGCCGGCCATCCTGCTGTGTCTCTTAGTGTCTGTCCTAGTCTTTCAGAGCTACAGCTGAAGGAACTCAAGGCCTTAACCTCTGCAAACTCAGGACAGCTGGCAGAGACCCTGCTTCCCAGCAGACTAAGGAACACAAAATGGTAAGGCTCGACAATCCTACTTGGGATCACTTAGACATCGTCACTGTGGCAACATTGTCAGCCCAACTCAGCTTCACAAACTCTGACCAGGCAGCCTCAGGACCCTTCTGACAAATACTCATCCTGCCTCGTGTCTGCCCATGTGAGGGATGCCAACCCCTCTTTCCACACTTACATCCACACAGTCTCTCTCCAACCTTTGTCAGACAAGACTGTCTGCTTCAGGTTGCATACACATCCTCACATACCAAACAGTGAACCAAGTAGCAAGCCATGGCAAAGCCCAGAGTTCTTCCAGCAGATAGTGTATGCCTGCTGTATGCTGTGAGACATACATAGAGATAAAGTGGGATCTAGCTAGGAATGTCAGTCACTAATCACCCCTCCTGAGGGAAGGACATTTCTTTAAAGTGTGTTCGATTGCCCAAGGATATCTTTTTAAAAAAAATTAGCCTTAACAAAACACACACACAACTAAATTCAGTGCCCCAGAAATGAAGAAAGTCTGTCTTCTACCCATTGCTTCTGCATCTCCCTGTTAGCATTGACATTAGGTTCATCCCTGCTCAGTGAGCCTCAGCAGCACTAGGTGCTGTGCTGGATTCTCCTGGGTGCTGTGCTGGGTTCTCCTGGGTGCTGTGCTGGGTTCTTCTGGGTGCTGTGCTGGGTTCTCCTGGGTGCTGTGCTGGGTTCCCCTGGGTGCTGTGCTGGGTTCTCCTGGGTGCTGTGCTGGGTTATCTATGCCTTTTACTTATCTTACTTAATTTAACCTAGTAGAGAGATGGGCTAGGATGTAGTTTCGTGGTAGAGCATTGGTCTAGCATGCACAGAGCTTGAGTTCAATTGAGAGAGAGACAGACAGACGGAGAGACAGAGACAGAGGGAGAGGGGACAAGGGAGAGGAAAAGGGAGGAGAGGGAGACTGATTATGAAACTCAGAAAATTTGACTCATTTAAAACCTGTATCAAACCCCTTCCCAAACCCAGGTCCTTCCAGCTCGCTCACGGGAGTCAGCTTTTTGGTATTTGAACAGTCTTCGTGTTCTCACCAAGATACTGAATCTTGGCATTTTTACCACCCATGCTTTCTTAGGTATCAAGCAAGGTTCTAAGATGTGTAGAAGGATTTAATGGCTGGCTAACCTCCTTGAGAAGTATTTCCCGGCTTACTGCAAGGCAGTTAAGACTTGTAGCTGCAATCTTTGCTCAGCATGAGACAATCTGATTTATCGCATAACCCGGAATAGTTCCAGCATAAGCAGCTGACATCCCACCAAGTCATATTTTCTAAAATATTGAAAATAGTTCCCGGTTCCCCGTAACTCAGGTTTTCCCTTCAGAAATGTTTGAAGGAGCGAACACAAGTAACGCAGTGTTTAAGAGAGAGAGCCTACATGAAGATGGAGAAAGAGACCAGTGTGAACAACAACTCTGTCTTGCCCAGTTTCTCCATTCCCATTCCACCTTAACCCAACAGGAAGGGAAATGAAAGAGTTGTAAAGGGAGATTGGGGGAGGGGAGGGTGCCCACAAACAGCTTGCTGCTGGACAATGCTGCCATCTGCTGGCGACAATTGGAATTTCACCACACAATCATGCCAGTCTTTCCATTGATCAACCCCAATGATACAATCTTATTTTTTTTCCAACTTTAATTAGATATTTTCATCATTTACATTTCAAGTGTTATCCAGAAAGTTCCCTATACCCTCCCCCCTCCCGGACCTGCTCCCCTACCCTCCCACTCCCACATCTTGGCCCTGGCGTTCCCCTGTACTGGGGCATATAAAGTCTGCATGACCAAGGGGCCTTTCTTCCCAATGATGGCCAACTAGGCCATCCTCTTCTACATATGCAGCTAGAGACATGAGCTCAGGGGGTACTAGTTAGTTCATGTTATTCTTCCACCTAGAGGGTTGAAGACCCCTTCAGCTCCTTGGGTACTTTCTCTAGCTCCTTCCTTGGGAACCCTGTGTTCCATCTAATAGCTGACTGTGAACATCCACCTCCATGTTTGCCAGGCACTGGTATAGTCTCCCACGAGACAGCTATCCAATGATACAATCTTAAATACCCATGAATTGCCTTTAAATTGCCTCCAAGCCAGTCTAGTGTTGTCAGACTTGAGGATCATAACTGGTGCTCCACATCGGGTTTGGGAACTGTCTTCAATAAGCCAGTTAAAAAGAGGCAAATTAATAGTAGAAATCAGAAAAAGGACATTTGTTCAATGTAAGCTACACTGAGAAGAGGAACAAAGAAACCAAGCAGATTCCCCAAGTCTGCCTTTGGGACCATGAAGTGAGGGTTTATTTAGCTTACTGGTTACAGTCCGTCATCAGGAAAGCCAAGGTAGGAATTCAAGGCAAGAGCCTAAAGGCAAAAACTGAAGCAGAGACCAAGGAGGAGCGCTGCTCACTGGCTTCCAGCCCCTGGCTTGCTCACCTAGCTTTGTTATACAACGAAGGACTATCTGCTCTGAAGTAGCCCTACCCACAGTGGGGTAAGTATTCCTACCTCAATTAGCAATCAAGAAAATGTTCAACACATGCCTACAGGCCAGTGTGATGGAGGCAGGTTGTCAGTGGAAGTTGCCTCTTTCCAGGTAAGTCACGTTGGCAAGCAAGACTAACCAGCAACACTGCTTTCTAAGTGCTTCCCTTTAAAAAGACACTACACAGGGCCTGGGCAATGAGAGAAGGTCCAATATCTGCTTACTGTCTGCTCCCTTCAGTGCTTCTGTACTGTATTACTCAGGGTTTCTATTCCTGCACAAAACATCATGACCAAGAAGCAAGTTGGGGAGGAAAGTGTTTATTCAGCTTACACTTCCACATTGCTGTTCATCACCAAAGGAAGTCATGAATGGAACTCAAGCAGGCAGGAAGCAGAAGCTGATGCAGAGGCCATGGAGGGATGTTACTTACTGGCTTGCTTCCCCTGGCTTGCTCAGCTTACTTTCTTATAGAACCCAGGACTACCAGTCCAAGGATGGCACCACCCACAATGGACCCTCACATCCTCAGACATGTCTCCCTGGGCCACAAGGAATCCAAAACTGGCCACCAGCCAGTCCCTTTTCCAACACCTCTAACTTTATCCATGCACTTTCCAGGGCTGCTTTCTAAATGGCTGTAGATGGAACACTCCCCATGTCTGGTCTTCTGGAAGCCTGTGGTGGTTTGAACTGGAATGGGCCCCAAAGGATAATAGATTTGAGTGTTTGGTTAACAAGGAGTTGCGCTACTTGAAAAGGATTAGGAGGAGTGGCCTTGAAGTAGGTGTGTCCTTGTTGGAGGAAGTGTGTCACTGGGGTTGGGCTCTAAGGTTTCAAAAACTCAAGCCAGAGCCAGTGTCTTTTTCTCTTTTTTCTGCCTTCAGATCTGGATGTAGAACTCTCAGCCTGTGTACCACCATGCTTGCTGCCATAGCAATAACAGATTAAGCTTCTAAGACTGTTTAAAAGCCCCAACTTAATAAATTTTTATAAAGGTTGCTATGGTCATGGTGTCCCTTCACAGCAATAGAACACTTACTAGACAAAGCCCCACGCACACCAAACCCACATGTGAAGCCCCTTCACATACTGATTTCTCACACAGCCCCTGATCAACGACGTTCATTTGAAAACCCACATCACGGTCTTCAGAAATAGTCTAACCAAGGGCTCTGACTGCCTGAACAGGTGGGGGAGCCATCTTGGGTCTCGGGTACCTCAGAGACCAGTCTGCGCAGGTCAGCTCTCAGACTGCAAAGGGTGAGCAAGCAGACTGCAGAAGCAACACAGCTTCTGGGACAGACCACCATTTTGGGGTCCAGACATCCGGGCACCATCCCTGCCAGAAGAGAGGTGCCCTCCTGGGAGGGCTCCGACTACCTGAACAGGTAAGGGAGTCATCTTGGGTTCGGGGTCCCTCAGAGACCAGTCTGTGCAGGTGAGAGTGCAGACTACAGAAGCGACAAAGCTTCTGGGACAGGCAAAAGTGACACAGCTTCTGGGACTGACCGCGTTTCCAGCTCCAGACATCTGGGCACCTTCCCTGACAGAGGAGAAGTGCCCGCCAGGGAAGGCTCTGGCTGCCTGAACAGGTGAGGAGCTATCTTTTGTTCCACATCCCTCAGAGAACAGTCTGTGCAGGTGAGCACACAGGCTGCAGAGGCAACACATCTTCTAGGACAGGCCCTGTTTTGGGGCTTCATCTTCAGACAGGAGACAGGTCTGAATGCCAGACCTCTGTGCACCTTCCCTGAAAGAGGAGAGCTTGCCTACAGAGAGTACTCTGACCACTGAGATTCAGGAGAGAGCTGGACTCCCAGGTCTGCTGACAGAGGCCAACAGAATCACAGGAGGAACAAGATCCAACCAGAGACAACTATATCAACCAACTCCAGAGATTACGAGATGGCGAAAGGCAGACGTAAGAATCTTAATAACAGAAACCAAGACCACTCACCATCATCAGAACGCAGCACTCCCACTTCAGCCAGTCCTGGATACCCCAACACATCCAAAAAGCAAGAATCAGAGTTAAAATCATATCTCATGATGCTGTTAGAGGACATAAAGAAGGGCATTAATAACTCACTTAAAGAAATACAGGAGAACAGTGCTAAAGAGGTAGAAGCCCTTAAAGAGGAAAAACAAAAATCCCTTAAAGAGCTACAGGAAAACACAACCAAACAGGTGATGGAATTGAACAAAACCATTCAAGACCTAAAAAGAGAAGTAGAAACAATAAAGAAAACCCAAAGTGAGACAACTCTGGAGATAGAAACCCTAGGAAAGAAATACAAGAGATGAAAGAGAGAATCTCAGGTGAAGAAGATTCCATAGATATTGCAAACTTTATATGTCCCAATATAGGGGTACGCCAAGGCCAAGAAGTCAGAGTGAGTGGGTAGGGGAGCAGGGCAGGGGGAAGATATAGGGAACTTTCAGGATAGCATTTGAAATGTAAATTAAGAAAATATCTAATAAAAAAAAGTNAATACAAGAGATGAAAGAGAGAATCTCAGGTGAAGAAGATTCCATAGATATTGCAAACTTTATATGTCCCAATATAGGGGTACGCCAAGGCCAAGAAGTCAGAGTGAGTGGGTAGGGGAGCAGGGCAGGGGGAAGATATAGGGAACTTTCAGGATAGCATTTGAAATGTAAATTAAGAAAATATCTAATAAAAAAAAGTGAAAAAAAAAGAAAAAAAAAAAGAAGAAGATTCCATAGAGAAGATGGGCACAACAATCAAAGAAAATGCAAAATGCAGAAAGATGCTAACTCAAAACATACAGGAAATCCAGGACACAATGAGAAGACCAAACCTACAGATAAAAGGGCCAGCAAATATCTTCAAAAAATTATAGAAAAAAAACTTCCCAAACCTAAAGAAAGACATGCCCATGAACATACAAGAAGCCTACAAAACTCCAAATAGACTGAACCAGAAAAGAAATTTTTCCCTACACATAATAATCAGAACAACAAATGCACTAAATAAAGATAGAATATTAAAAGCAGTAAGGGAAAAGGTCAAGTAACATATAAAGGCAGGCCTATTAGAATTACACCAGACTTCTTACCAGAGACTATGAAAGCCAAAAGATCCTGGACAGACGTTATGCAAACCATAAGAGGCTGAGGCATTCCACAGTGCCTGGGACTTCTGACTGAATCCAGGTGCTTGTATGAACTGGCTGAGGGTGGGGCCTACCCTCATATAACCAAGAAAGATTCTTGAGTAAAACAAGTTGCTTTGAACAGGGAATCGTCTTAGCATCTTTATTTCTCTCCCATCTAGTCTCTTTACAGCCCCAGTTCGCCTCCCAGGGAACCCAGTTCGTTTTATGGGTATATCATGGGCAGCGTACCCCAACACAGAGGGCCAGCAGTCACCAGAAATTATGAGGCAGCAGCTATTCTCACTGAAGCCCTGAAGAGTGCAAGATGGCACCTTGACTTCTGGGAGTGAGAACTACAAAGGAATATATCTTTGTTTTAAGCCAGTTGGTCTGTAGTAATTTGGGGGGACAGCAATGTGGTGTAGACAGACTGGAAATCAGTGTAGAGACGCCTCAAAAAGCTAAAGGAAATCTACCATATGTCCCATTACTTTCAATTCTTAGCATATTCCCAAAGGACTCAACATCCTATCCCACGGATACTTGCTCAGCCATGTTCATTGCAGTTCTGTGCACAATAAGAAATAGAAACAGACCCAGGCATGCACTGCCCAGAGCCCTGGGACCCCAGCCCAGGCAGGTGCCACTACAATAAACAAATATGCAATGTAGAGGTGGGAAAAGTAGAAAAGCAAAGCAGTGTGTACAGTATGGATGGAGGTGGAACTGGAGACCTGATGGTGGTAACAGGTAAGATAGGGTGACAGGTAAGAGAGAGGGCTGAGATAATGTGGTGTCATTGCTCAATGGAGGGTCCGGGGGCAGGGCAGGGGTGGGGGGGTGCTGTAGCCTGGAGCTTATGCAGATGCAGACTTAGCCCCTGAACCTGCTGCCTGGCTGCAGGAGGGATCCCCCTGGCTCTGGGAAAGGATGGAAGCTCCAGATGAAGAAAGGTTCACTTGCTTAATTGGACCTCCTCACGAAAAACCACCGAGGTCTTTGAAGAGACTGTGTCAGTGACTGTGGCCTGTGCTGCTGCCCCAGGACTCTGTGAAGCCCGAGATCCATGCAATCTGTGCTGCTGGTAATGTCCTGGGCTTCAATCCCTCAGGCACCATCCTGATGTGAATGGTAAATGTAGCTCCATGAGGAGGCCATGTTGAAGCTCATGGCACCTGAAGCTGTTCAGAGCTGTGAGTGAGTTGGTGGTCCTGATACCACAGCCAACGGTTGTGTTGGTATTTGTGGTCCTTCTTGCCACTAAAGTGGATACAGATGTTCTGCCACCTGAAGTCATGTTAATATCCATGGACGCTGGAGAGCCAGCCCTGCTGCCCCTCACTGGAGGGCTGTGTGTGTGTGTGTGTGTGTGTGTGTGTGTGTGTGTCACGCTGGATCTGACCCCGCCCCCGCTATATAGTTGGCTCTGCCCCTTGCTAGCCAACACTTGTCAGGGCCCAGGAGAGTTGTCCTTATACCTCTTGGCCCACACCCTGATGAAGATACAGGTATCACACACAGCCCCACACAAAAGGGCTGGCCCCACCTCTCTCTGGCCCACAGCACACTGAGGCAAGCAGCAGCTTAGGTGTGGAACATCTAGCCCTGCACAAGGCTGGCAGCCATCGGGTTCTATCAGTTGAAGGCTTCTGGTGTGGACGAAAGCGGAGAAAGATTTGGGGGGGTGGGGAGGTAGGGCAGTCTGACCACTAAGAATTTGACCATGTTCCAGTGAATATATAGACAACACATGATAGATTGGCTTTTTCTTTTTTTTTTTTTTTCCTTTGGGGAAGGGGTTACAGAGGAAGAAGTGGACATGGGAAGACTGGGAGGTATGCATGATTGGGGTGCATGCTATGAGATTCCTAAATAATCAATTCAAAAATACATATCCAAAAGAAAAGAAACAGAAACAACCTAAATGTCCTTCAATTGATGAATGGATAATGATATGTGGTATATTCACAGTATGGAATGCTATTCAGCTGTAAAGAAAAATAAACTCATGAAATTTGAAGGCAAATGGATAGAACTAGAAAAAAAATCATCATTGCGTGAGATGGCTCAGACCCAGACAGACGAACACTGGATGTTCTCTCTCACTTGAGCCTCCCAGTGCCAAATCTTCAATGAGAGTACAAGTCATGGAGCAAGTACAGAAACCAGGGGAGTAAAAGGAGCCACAGGGTACAGGGGGACAGTAGGAGAGTAACACAGAGGGAAATGGCAGGGTGGGAGTGACCAAGGAGAAATGGAGAAAAGGGGAGCTCTAATTAAAAGGGGAAAGGAAATAAACACAGAGGAGGGAGGAGGATAAAATAAGTAAGGGTGCCTAAAATGTATTAAGAAATCGTACTACTATCGACTATATACCTAAAATATCCCAATTTATTGCTGATTCATTTTAAAGTTACTGACACCTGTACCTTTCACCCAGTACAACTCAAAATGCACACAATAAGTCAAAGTAAAATTTATATTCGTTTATATAGAGGAAAACGTCTAAATCTTTATTTAACATACCATTTGAGTAGTTTTGACAGATAACATCATCCATTTTTCTAGAAGTGGTAAGGATATGGAATAGCTATTAAACCCATAAACTCAAAGAAGCAATGGGTACCCAAGCCCACCAACACTCCACACGAATGGAGAAGGACACCACCCTCCCTAAAACACCTATAGGCTCTCCATGCTGCTGGGAGGAGGTAGCCTCTGCAAGGCTACCTTTTTTCAAATTAATAATCCCACACATATATGCAAACAACCATAATTAAATGTAGCAAAGCATCATACAAACAGACAAATTTTGAATGAGTTGTTTGGGGAAAAGGGACTTGAAAGGGGTGTATCAAAAGAAAAAAAAGGACCCATAGAATCTTTATTCCCACCAGCCTAAACCATGCACTCAAATCACGACTCTTGTGTATGCCATGCTGAAATATCTCAAATGTATCCAGGACTGAGGCTGGACTTTGAGAAAGAGTTAGGCTTCTGAAAGTTGCTGTAAAAATGACAGACTTGCATAGAGAGCAGACAGGGGCATCTTGGCTTCCAAATCCCAAGTTGACCTGGGATTATTCAGCTCCATCTTCAGACCACACTCCTCCAGCAATTCATAAGTAATGGCCAAGCCCTCACCCTGGAGCGGGGCAAGAAGCTGAGGCTGGAGTGTGAAGGGAATGTNGCTTCCAAGTCTTCCATAACTGCAGAGATGCTACTGATAGTGTGGAACCCAACATGCATGCTCCCCAGCGGGTTCCCAACTCCCCTTGAAGAAACCTCATTGATCTCTTCTAGAATGTTCTTTCTGTTCCTGCTTTCCTCTTCCCCCTCTCTGGACAGCCAGCCCCTGGCAGTTTCTTACCAGCTCTCCTTGATGCAGGAGGAACCGCATCTCCACAGACTGGGCCAGCAGACTGAGTTGGGCATCGCTCAGCACTGGGGGAAGGAAAATGTATTTTCTTCTTACCGTGGACTATGAAACCCAATGAAAGGATAACTCTGAGATACAGGAATATGTCCCATTACACTTGAAAATCAAATGTACTGCTCAAGAAAGGTCTCCTGCCCTTGAGATGGGCTGCAGGCTCATAAGTGACATGACCTGGAGCTGGAAAGTCTAAGGACTGAGGCAGGAACCAGCTTCAACCAAGGATGTGTTAGGTGATTGGCAACTGTTCACTTTCTAGACCTCAGATTCCATCTGTGGTCCATGCACTGTTATCACTCTGAGCCTTCCTGGCATTAGAGAGAAGGATGATGTGCGAATGGTCATAATAATCGAAAGGCTTTGGGGAGTTGGCCTCTGACAAAGCCCTCAGAGGATCAACATGAGGACTCTCCCCACACTCCCACTCAAATCATTCTTACCCATTAGGACTTGAAGGAGATAAAGAATGAGGTCCTTTAGGCGAATCAATGAGGGGCGTGAGTTCTTTCTCAGCTCATCCAGGATTTTGCCACCTGGGCCATCCATATGCTCCAACTGATTCAACTCCAGCTACAGGAGACAGGCATTCTGTTAATAACATCATTTCCAGTGCTGGGCACTAGATGGCTTTATACATACTAAACGAATACTTTATCACCAAGCTACACCCTGGCTCCTTTTACCCTTATTTTTCTTCATTAGTGTGACAGGGTCTCAGGTCATTGCCCAAGCCAGCTTTGAATGTACTAGGTTGCCCCGAAAGACCCTGAATTTTCAACCTTCCTTCAAGTAACTTCAGCTTCCAATATCTACCACAAAACCATTCTCCTATAATGTGGCTATTTCCAGAGGAGTTAAGTACCTCTCCATGAGGAGCAGAACTAGTAGGCCACACTCTCTAGCCCTCCACATTGTGCATGGAGCTGGAATCCCTGACTTTGACATCTTTCTCGGCGTCCTCAGCATCATATATATCCCTCCTCCCTTCTGCCTCAGCATCCCTGTCTCCCAAACTGACCGTTACAGGTTTGACCTTTTCTAGGCAGCTATGGAACTCTCACCCTTTTCATCAGGTCATACAGAACCTCCCTGTCACCTTCATAGAGCATGCACAGGAAACTGGAGAATAGAACTTCTTGAACATCATTTGAGAGCTCAGCCAGTAGCTTTGTTTTTGCGGAAACTTCATTTTGTAGGCACTGGAAATCTGATCACAGACAGCAACACCAATCAGAAAGTGAGAGACATTCTTCAATAAAGTATCTCTAGGATGGTACCATTTCCAGCAGCTAAAAGGTCTCCAGTGGCAGCCTGCTTGAGCACCCCCGCCACCTGCTGGGAAAGGGGGGGGCAACTATCATGGAGCTAGAAACCAGGAAGCATTAGCACTCTGCAAGGAGGGGACACAGCAATGGGGGTAGAGATGGAACTCTGAACACTGGATATTGCAAGTGTTGGGAGAGAAATGACCAAGTATTCATTTCTGGGATAAGTCAGGAATGAAACGTACTGTTGGGCTCTGGTGACGGCAGTCCTCAGTGTTCATGGATCAGCTTCCATGTGTGATAAATGGGGGTGTGGTGAGGGGTCACTGTGTTTGTGATTCTCGGGCACCTGGCACATAATAGCCACACTTATCGGTCAGTATCCCTGAAATCTATAAAGAATTATCCAAGCACATCTCTCTGATTCTTTCATATTCTCCACACTGGAGCAATATCTGCTTCCCAGTTTGTCCTCAGTGAACATCGGGGCACACAATTGTGCATGTGTGAATTGAACTAACTGAAAAGAATGTGGAAGTAGACATCTGATTTCTGAATTCCAAAGAAGTTATCATTTGAGTTCTGAGCCTATGGTTTCCCAGTAGAAGCCCAGATTTCCTCTTTTAAACACACACACTCACTCACTCACCTAGATGGGCAGGCTCCTTTATTCTTCCTAGAAAGAGAAACGTGACCTGTTAACTTTTTCATCCACAGTTTGTTCCTGAGACACACATTGGAAAGTCTCTCCAGCCCTACACCCACTCTAGGCCTTAACCACAATGGCCTTTCATAAATTTTCCCATCCTCCAGGAACAAGCGCCAGGGCTAGGGCTGAGCCGAGTAGAACCACCCAGATCTCCAACCCCAAACCTACCAGACACACTCACCAATTGGATCGATGTCATTTATCCACAAGCCTAGAAAGAGATAATATATTGGCCCACCCAAGAATTAGTGTATGTCCTTACATCCCCTATACCCTCCCCCATTTTCCTACACATTCCCCAACCAACTCCTCCATTTCACCTTGTAATTCTGTCCTTATGAGAAATGTCCTATAATAAACCCATCCCCAGGTAGATCTCAGGTTAGCCTTGTCATACCTATCTTAATGAGTTCCTCCTGATTTAGTTTTCTACTGAGTCCCCTGAATTTCATAGTACTGTATGGAAAGGTCATCTTCTTCTTAGCATTAGCAGAAAGGTGAATAGCTGAATGGAAAAGAAACTCAAGTTAGGTGAGGTGAGATTGCACCTGGTAGAGTTCTTCCCACACCCCACTTAGGGAATCCCAAGCTGAACACCAAGGACCACCCGCTGTCAACCTGATCACCAACTTATATGTCCTGTGAATCAGATCCTTTCACAGGTGCCCTGAAACCTGCATTTTATTATGTTTGTTTATTTATTGTGTACACATGCGTGTATGCTTTGGAGCTCTTACTGAGGCGAGGGGACAACTTTGGAAGTCAGTTATCTCCTTCCAAATTAAGGGGCATGCAGAGAGAGCTCAAGTCATGAGGCCTGGCAGCAAGCCCCTTCCCCAGCTAATCCATCTCACTTGCCTGAAAACTGGATCTTAAATGAGCACTTTAGGTGACCGTTACACCCTCTGACATTCAAGAATTACTCCAGCAGGGCTGGAGAGAGGCTTGCAGCTCTTGCAAAGAACCAGAATTCAGTTCTAGAGCCCACACGGCAGCGCCCTCTTCTGGCCTCCTTGGACACTGCATGTGGTTGGGAGGCTTACATGCAGGCAAAACACGAATACACACAAAATAAACACAAGCAAATAAATACTCCATGGGGTAAAGCACACCGTTTTCCTCCTGCCATTTCATACAGGTCTTTTGTTAGCCTTCAGTTACTAGCTGCCCTTCTTTATCTACTTTCAATCTGGTGATCTCGAATTGTTTTGCATTCCCGTTCATGGAGCTGTGCTGAGGTCTAAACGTGCCTAACAACAAAATTCAAGCATTTGACCCATGAAATGACCTGTGAAGGAAACAAAGATGACAACATTTCACATGTGAGCTGAACGAAGACAACAAACAAACAAACAAAAAACTTCAAGGGTCTGCAGGTCACATTCTGAGCACTAGGGGACAGGCAGGGCATCTTGTTTATACAATCAGACACGGAAGGAAACCAAGGGAACAATGTGTTGACTGGCAAGCACACATTCAATGTGTTCACTGGCAAGCACAAAGTTAGTCCTCATAACAGACCAAAAAGGACTTAATAGTTGCCATATCGCTGCCCAGAAGCTTCTGCGAAAACTGGCCTTCTCCTGTGGAAGGGGGAAACCACAGTGTCGTTTCTCTCCCAAGCTGACATGAAGAAAGGAGGTAGAGGAAGTGACATGTAATATATCCGATTCCACTCTGTCTTCATTTTAGGTTCACCAAGCACTGTGCCTGACCTGACAATACCTGGGCTCTGCACGGTCAGAACCCTTCATCCCAGAGCCCCCTCCCATTATCGCCTCCTCTCACCCACCTACGCAGCTCCCCTAATGTCCTCACTTCCTCTCTTCCATGCACACATCAACCTTTAGAGTTTATCCTCCAGGAAGCACTCCACCCCCACCCCCACTCCCACCTCTACACCTACCCTCACCCTCACCCCTTCCCCCAACCCACCCTTCATTCAGCCTCCACAAGCTTGGCCTTGAGTCTCTGGGTACAACATCTGATCTATTCACAGTTTATTTTGTTTTGTTGTTAATATTTGGAGTAAAGGGTTCATTTTCTTTCCCCTCTGTAAATGAAAGCACTTTTTCACTTACCATGATCTGTAACAGTAAGGCCATCTCCTCAGACATTTAATAGGCATCTCCAACCCTGTTCCCAATTCCCACCCTATGATTTAATCATAGGTGCTATATGGATGTGGACATTTTCTCTAGAAGCCATCTGCCACTAACTGTACTTACTAAATTAGAGAGCCCAGCTTCCTTGACTGTTGCTGATAACTAGAGGATTAATCTATAAGGTAGATACTGCAGGAGATGTGTGTGTGTGTGTGTGTGTGTGTGTGTGTGTGTGTGTGTGTCCCCTCCTCTCTGAGGAGCTGCCTACCACACTGAGGAAAAACTTGGGGCTCTGAGACCTACTCATGTTCTGGCACTCAGCTCACACACAGGTCCATGCTTAACACAGACACTTATGCCCCATAGCAAAGTCTGAATGTGTGGGTATGGGTGTGTGTGGTGTGTGTATGTTGTGTGTGGTGTGTGTATTGGGCAGTGTACATCTCTTGGAGAAAATTTTGTACTGAGTTCAGGCATTCTGTCTACAGCTTCAGTTGTGTTGTGCTTCTGTTATTTTAAGGACATTTATGTGGAGTTATAGGTCACCTGGTCAACCTGGCAGCTTCCTATTGGGCTCTGAGAGGAGTAGGACCTTGAATGGCTAGAGATGGCCAGGATTAGCCTGGACTTCACTCAGCTAAAGATTCCTCCATTTGAACACTCCAAGTAAGATCCCTTCCTATGCAGGAATCTACCTCTGCAACTGCAGCTAGCAGTATTTGAGGATGACCATGCTTACAGGTGACTGAAGGTGGGGTATGTGCCTGGGACCGAGAGAAGTGCTCCTGGCCTGTAGTCAGCGGAGGTCCACATCTTTGGACACCCCATCCCCACCAGGCCCCCACTGCTACTCACCACAAGTGTTACCCTCAATGATCAGTTGGTGCTTCTTGTAGGCCAAAACCGAACCCTTTAGGATAGGTATTGAGTTGTTTCTCATCCTTCGCCCCTTGGCTCCTCCCTGGGGAGACAAAACATTCTTAGGGACTTGTAGTTCTTTGTCTCATAACACCATTAAAAATGTTTACTTTAACTCCAAAATAAATATATGCGTGTAATTTAAAAGTCAAATAAATCTAGAACGCTCATGAGAAAATACTAGCAGTCCCTTACTTCTCCTCCCTCCTGGTCCCCATATCCAGCTCCTCTCCCTGTATGACAATATTTGCCTACACTGAAATGGGGGAGGTGTGCCTAGAGAGGCCTAGAGATTGAATTCAGAGCACCAGGGGTATCAGCCTAGTATTTAACAGGGAGCCATAGCCACAGCCTGATTGCAATGTCTTGAGTTTTCCAAACTAGGTATATGATTTACTGTCTCCTCCTAATGTTGAGGTTTCAATCTGATTTACCCATATTCCCATCTGGATTTCTACATAGGCTTGTATTCTCTGCTAGCTGTTCAGGGAGGCTCCTTCTCCTCATTCCAGAGCTTGTCTCTATCAGTCCATGTGGTATCTTCTGTATCTTCTGTCCTGTTACTCATCATCTCCTTGGGACCCATCTACTGAACTCAGCAGCCTCCCAGGGTCTGAGACAGGACATGAAGCTGCTGTCTTTCTGAGTCTGGTTTACCTCATTAATATTTCCAGTATACCCATTTTCCTGAAAGTTTCATAGTTTCACACATCTTTGCAGGTGAATAAAATTCCATTGTGTTATTGCCACATTGTCACTCTCCAGTCATTAAGACGAACATCTATGTTCCTTACAGATGCAAATATTTGTTTTATGAAGCTGAGTGTTCCCATCCTTGGTGAAACTATGAAGTCTTGGTTAGGGTTCCCATTGCTGTGAAGAGACACCGTGCCCAAGGCAACTCTTATAAAGGCAAATATTTAGTTACTGCTGGCTTACAGATTCAAAGGTTTACTCCACTAACAAAATAGCAGGAAGCATGGTAGCAACCAGGCATACATGGAGTTGAAGGAGGCTAAAGTTCTACATCTTGATCCAAAGGCAGCCAAGAGAAGACTATCTTCCAGGCAGCTAGGAGGAGAGTCTCAAAGCACACCCACATAGATATGCACTTCCTCCAACAAGGCCACACCTACTCCAACAAGGCCACACTTCCTAATAGTACCACTCCCTGGGACAAGCATATTCAAACCACCACATATATTTAGGATTATAATGTCTTTGTGTTGGACTATTCTCTTGATCTGTGTGAACTGTCATTCTTTCTTCTGATTATATTTGGATTAAAATCTATTTCATTAGATTTTACTATGGCAAGTCATGTCTGTCTACTTCTGTCTTGCTTTGAATATCTTTGCCTGACTTGCACTCAAGAAAGGTTTCTATCTTTGGTGGTTGAAGTATGTTCCTTGGAGACAGCGAAAATTCAAGTCTCAGCCACAGAATGTGTTAACAGTTAAAGTAAGGGCACTAATTGGCAAAGAATGGGATCCTATAACTTGGGATGGGGATATATGGAAAGACTGTGTTGAAACTGAGAATTGTGAATCTTCAGATTCTCAAAGGTTTGCCACCCCTGAGGAAGTAGTACCCTCAGCCCCACCCCTTGAAATAATGCCTTCCCCACATGAGGGTGTTTCTCAAGGCCCACCAATAGTTTCTTCTAGACTTGTAACCAGACTCAAAGCAAAACAGGCTCCTAGAAGGGAGGTAGAAAGTGTAGTCAAGTGAGGAAATTTGCTACACTACTAAGGAGCTTAATGAGTTTGCTAATTCATTCAAGCAGAAACCTGATGAATATGTATGGGAATGGATTTTAAGGGTGTGAGATAAGGGTGGAAGGAACATAAAACTAGAGCAGGCTGAGTTTATTGACATGGGCCCTCTGAGTGGAGATTCCAGGTTTAATACGGAAAGCTCACACAGTTAAAAAAAGTGTCAAAAGTTTGTTTGAGTGGTTGGCTGAAGTGTTTATCAAAAGATGGCCTACTGGAAATGACTTGGAGATGCCTGATATTCCATGGCTTAGTGTTGACGAAGGGATTTTAAGACTTAGGGAAATTGCAATGTAGAGTGGATATATTGTGTAAAACCTAATCTTCCACAATAGGAAGGTCCAGAAGATATGCCTTTTACCAGCTCTATACGACACAAACTGGTGAGAGGGGCACCAGCACATTTGAAGGGTTTTGTTCTTTCCCTTTTCCTTGTGCCAGACCTTAGCATTGGAGATGCTGCTGCTCAATTAGATGAATTAAATTCAATGGGTTTAATTGGATTCCGAGGTAAGAAGGGCCAGGTGGCAGCATTGAATCGCCAGAGACAAGGTGATCCTAGTTATTAAAAGGACACTAGAAGAAGGGAGACTAGTCTCTCACTCCTTCACCTGCTTGCCCTGTGGGACTGAGTAACTGCTAGATCCTTGGACTTCCATTCACAGTAACTACTGAACCATTGTTGGGAATTAGACTGCAGACTGTAAGACATCAATAAATTCCTTTACTATACAGAGACTATCCATAAGTTCTGTGACTCTAGAGAACCCTGACTAATACAAATATCTTTGCCTGACTTGCACTCTAAGAAAGGTTTCTATCTTTGGTGGTTGAGGTATGTTCCTTGGAGACAGAAAATTGGTCTAGTTGGTTTGTTTGTTTGTTTGTTTGTTTGTTTGTTTGTTTTTTAAAATCTAGACTGCTAATGTGTGTCTTTTGATTAGTGAGTTTAAACTACTAATGTTAAAGTGTATTGATTTCTGTCATTTTGTTTACTTTTAGGTGTTTATGGTCTTTTGTTTAATCACTAACTTAATGTTAGTTTTTGCTATCACTGCTTGTATATTTCCACCTTTTTCTTCATGAAGAATTATTCTTTTTAATCTTCTCATGAGGGCTAGCCTGGTCGTCATAAGTTATTTAACATTCTTTATCATGGAAAGGTTTACTTTCTCCTTGATTATGACTGACAGTTCTGCTGGGTATAATAGTCAAGGCTGGCATTTGTATTCTTTTAGGGCTTGAAGTAGATTCATTTGCGCTCTTCTTGGTTTTGAAGTCACCATAGACAATAGTCAGCTATTATTTTGACAAGCCTGCCCTTATATAGGACTTGCTCATAGATAATGTAAATCAAGGTATTTAAATCTTGCCGCTTCAAACATTTATTACCACAGCTAGGCATGTGAGATATATATGCACTCCCAGAAATTGGAAGTGGAAACAGGAGGACCAGGAGTTCAAGGCCAGTCTTAGCTCCATAGTCAGTTGAAGGCAATCTAGGATATATAAGACCACACCTCAAAAAATATCTGTTATCAGATAATCATAGTACATAGATTAACAGATAACAGTTGAGTAAAGGTGTTCCTGTGTTTTTCTAGCAATCAATCTGGTGTGTGTAAATAATGCACAATCCTTACATTTCTGTTTCTACAGCATCTACTATTTACTCAAAACAACACAATTATAGCATAATAAACAAGGGTATTAGAATATAATGTAAGATCAGAACTAACATTAAGCATAGACTACAAATGAGCAGTAGAAAATAATGACCCCATCTTTGTGACCCCTAGAAAGTGATCCCCAGAATCCCTTGAGAAGCAAGAGTACACCAACTGCACTACCTTCCTTGTCCCCATGTTGTACCTTGAAAAGCTGCTTGAAGCTCCCTTTGGTTGAAAATTGGCCATTGCTTGTCCCTTCCAGCGCAGTATCCTTGGTCACTTCATAGGCCTCTGTCACCACATACAGGTTCTTCCCTTCCTCCTGGCAAATCTTCATGAATGATGGCAATTGATCCAACAGTTTCCTGAAGATGTAAAGGAGAATCAGAAAAAATCCAAATGCCTAATTTCATAGAAACAGAGACCAAATCATGAACAAACAAACAGAAAAATGGGAGCCAGCCTTTAAAAACTAAAGAGATTGAGTCAGCTTCAGGCTGGTGATGGGGCTTAGTCAATAAAGTGCTGGCCATGGAACTGTGAGGACATGAATTTATATACCCAGAAAAACACGTGGTTGAAGTCGATAGCATGGTACATGTGCTTGAAATGTGCTAAGACTGTAGGCTATAAATGTTCTTGCCACAAAAAATAGCAGTTACTGAGCTGGCAAAATGGCTGAGCAGGTAGGGGTGGTAGCTGTAGACCCTGAGGAGGTGAGTCTGATTCTCAGACACACACAGCAAAAGGAGAGATATGACTCCTGCAAGTTGTCCTCTGACTTCCACATGTGAGCCATGGCATGTACACACACACACACATAGAAACACACACAGAATAAATAATAAATGTAATAAATCTTTTTTTTAGTTTCTTATTTTCCTTTTTTATTGCATTTTTTAATTTATGTTATACACTTTCCTGGTTTTTCCTCTGGAAAAAACCCTCTGTCTATCCCCTATTCCCTCCCCCTGTTCACCAACCTACCCACTCCCGCTTCCTGGCCCTGGCATTCCCCTACACTGGGGCATAGAGCCTTCGTAAGACAAAAGGCCTCTCCTCCCATTGATGTACCAATAGGCCATCCTCTGCTACATATGCAGCTGGAACCATGAGTCCCACCATGTGTATTCTTTGATTGGCAGTTTAGTAACAGAGACCTCTGTGGGTACTGGCTAATTCATATTGTTGTTCCTCCTATGGGACTGAAAACCCCTTCAGCTCCTTAGGTCCTTTCACTAGCTCCTTCATTGGGGACCCTATGGTCAGTCCAATGGATGGCATAATAAAACTTTTTAAACAATGGTTACCAGAAGCAATGATGATATGTTACTGACTTATATGCATATATAACACCAAAATGCTGTACATGAATCATGCATTTATCCTTCTAAATTGTATATCTGGAGATATGACAAGAAGTCAATCTAAACCCCTTAGCACTGGGACATTGATTGCTTAAAATGATTGTTACAATCTTTGGCATATTTTAATCAATATTCTAACCTTCATTTCTACTGATTTGTCTCTCATTACATGCCCATCCTCTATACAATGAACAGAAAGTTCTAGTATATCAGAAACTTTGTCTGTCTTGTATTTCTGTTCCCATCACATTAATAGAACAGTAATGGGTAATTCTACCCTAATGAGTATTATTAGTGGACTATATGTCATTATTTCAATGATTTTTTTAAGTAGAAAAAACTAAATTGTCATCCACCCCAGCAACAAACCCTGATTGCTGCCTAACTGCCCAGAATAGCACAGCCTAAAACTTGGCTGAGCCATCCTTTTACCCCCAATGGCCTTGCCTGTTTTGAAGACTTTCCAGTTTTGGAATTGGGATGCTCAAACTCTGAACCTCCATGTCATATCCATCAGACACATCAAACCCTACACCTCCTCCTGCAATGCCTTTGACATCCAAGTTAGCCTCCAGTGCCGTTGATAGGAAATTTTTGAAGGGCATAGGAGCTGACACTTCAGGCTCTGAAGAAGAAAGAGCACACAAGTTCAGCTCAGAGTTCACTGTGGAACAGATATTCTGGAGAATGGGAAAATAAGGGTAGTTCCTCTCCTCATTTAAATCTTAAACAAGAAGCTACTAATAATCAATATAGGAAATGTAAATTATGACAGAGGGCAAACTCTGGAACCCATGCAAGCATGGTCTTTATCCTAAGAAAGAAAAGCATCATTAGTGCAGTGTCTAGCAGTCCCTAGGGAACACCTTTCTGAGCAGAGAATCCAGTCCCCAGGGTATCTTTTTTTTTTGTATTTCTTTTTTATTAGATATTTTCTTAATCTGCATTTCACATGCTTTTCCAAAGTTTCCCTCCCCCTCCCCCCTCCCTGCTCCCCTGCCCACCCACTCCCATTTCTTGGCCCTGGCGTTCCCCTGTATTGGGGCATATAAAGATTGCAGTACCTAGGGGCCTCTCTTCCCAATGATGGCCAACTAGGCCATCTTCTGCTACATATGGAGCTAGAGACACGAGTTCTGGGGGTTCTGGTTAGTTCATATTGTTGTTCCTCTTCTAGGGTTGCAGACCCCTTCAGCTCCTGGGGTTCTATCTCTAGCATCTCCATTGTGGGCCCTGTGTTCCATCTTATTGAAAATTATAAGCATCCACTTCTATACAAGGCAGCTATATCAGGGTCCCTTAAGTAGGCACTATCTGTCCTATGCAATAGTGTCTGAGTTTAATGACTGATTATGGGATGGATCCCCCCCTGGTGGGGTAGTCTCTGTATGGTCCATCCTTTCATCTTAGCTCTAAACTTTGTCTCTGTAACTCATTTCATGGGTATTTTGTTTCCTATT
Source organism: Mus minutoides (assembly GCA_902729485.2). Taxonomy (NCBI): domain Eukaryota; kingdom Metazoa; phylum Chordata; class Mammalia; order Rodentia; family Muridae; genus Mus; species Mus minutoides. Next base: position 26,096 of record LR754716.1, read on the forward strand.
CACAGGAGGAATGAAGTATCCATCCGCTGGTCTTCCTTCTTGATTTTTTTGTGTTTTGCAAATTGTATCTTGGGTATTCTAAGCATATGGTCTAATATCCATTTATCAGTTAGTGCATATCCAATGACTTCG